>BMAV01001458.1:978343-993054 GCA_019973955.1 Trichonephila inaurata madagascariensis | reverse complement strand
GCATTGAGGTGGATGCGATCAACCACGTATGTACGTCGTACCCTCATGCATCCAATGGTCACATATCCGCATTACAGTTGCTTGCGTATCCGCATTACAGTCCAACACGACTACTGATTTCCTGGAAAGATAATCCACAATCTCGGTAGGCCACTATCCTTCCTCTGTCGAACTCGGATACTCGATGAAAATGAACACAAAAACTCACACACAAAAATCTTGATGTGTGTCTGCGCTGAAATTCTAATCATTTGCATATCTCACCTCCGCTAATGCATGTTGTAAATTTCATGTTATTTGCACGCTTCCTTCAGGGTGTTGCATGTACGGTGGCCAGCAGTGTACTTATACCTTTTCCATCCTAATTATTTTTTTAAATACAATTTGAAGTAATAATGATAATAATAAATTTGTTAATTCTATATAAGATTACTCTTTAAAATAAAACTTAATTATACAATTCAATACATATAATCTGAAGAAGTTAACTTCTACCGCGTGTTTATACTGATACACGCACACATTTTTTTGTTTAAGACAGCTTTTTGATTCAAATTAATGTTGTAATTTTTTTTCAGTATTAAACTCCTCATTTATATGTTTTTGACTATTTTATGAACTTATTTATGTACTTTGAAATTGTTTTGGTACTTGCGTATTATCACAACCTATTGGCGACATTATACGAAACGAAGCACCAATTCAGCGTTGTACAACGCATAAAGCTCAGGGATCCCTACTTGGTGATTTTCGCAATAATACCCTTTTTGTTATTTGTTTGAGTTTTTGTGTAGCATTGCTTACTTTTGTAAGGCATATTTTATGCTTTTGAAGCTGACTGAGCCACAGCAACATGTAGCTGAGTACAGCTTGTTACAACATAAATTAAATCTTAAGAAGATATCAAAAATAAAAGAAGGCTCAATATTTTGATTAAATCAATATAAACAGTTTCGTACAAACACAAAACATAAATTGGAAAATCTTTATTTTGCCATTCGTATTTCAGAGAGACATCAGACAAAATTTACAAAATTGTCAAAAACAGATTAAAAAAAAAACATATTTAAGAAAATCCTGCCAATAATTTCGCCAAATTAAGACATCGCAATGTGCAAAAAAAATATTTGTGGTACATAATGGGTAAAAATAAAAAAAAAGGTGTAAGTACTAAAATATAAGAGCAAAAATTATATATTGAATTGATTAAGGATTACTGAAGAGAGTCATAAAACAGGGTAAAATAATATTCCTAATATTAATTTCATATTGGTAGGCTACTCGTTTTTGGCATGATTTTGAAATCACGCCAAATTGGTGTGTTGCGACCAGCCTAATGTTACAGTAATCTACTGAATTAAAGGTACTTACGTATTATCGCAACCTATTGGTGACATTATAGGAAATGAAGCACATGATTGCCAATTCAGCGCATACAAAATTGGGATTGCCGAAGTGGCGAGTTATCTTAAGCGTTGGCGATTGTGCTATAATACGTAAATACCAAATTAAAATTAGTATTTTATGTAAAATAAATTATCTAAAGTACATATCCCGAGCATAAAAATAAATTGAAAAACGAAATACAATACTAACGTTAACTGACATAAAAAGAACTGAACTTTCATTATCAATGCGAAAAAATAATTTGAAAAAAATAAGGTTCTTACGTATTATCGCAACCTATTGGCGACATTATATGAAACGAAGCACATGATTGCCAATTCAGCGCATACATCACATGCGAAATTGAGGTTGCCAAATTGGCGAATTATTCGTTGGTGATTGTTGTGATAGTGCATAAGTACTAAAAAATAATTACAATCTTACGACCACCTGCTACCTCAAGCCTTTGAGCCATTTACTGTTTTTCTCGTTCGCTGATGCCTATTCCAGTTTGATATGTAATTACTACCAACAATGATTTTGCTTCTCCAGTATGATGACCTAAGTTCGGTTTTCTGCAAGGCAATTTTTTGCACTGAAACCTACTTACGTAAGACTTGAAGACTACACTTAAAAAAAAGATTTAAATAAAAAATATTAAATTGCAAAACAGCTCTGACTGGGCCTTGTATCAAAATTCTTTAGGGGGCTTTTTTCAGATATGAGCACCATGTTATTGAGACAGTAGTAACACCTATTGGGACCGATATAGCTTGGGGGCCTTGCATCATTGGTATGGCTGTTACAGTGGTAACTATGTCCCTGACAAAAGCAAACGTTACTTGCGTATTATCACAATCTTTTGGCGATATTATATGAAATGAAGCACGTGGTTGCCAATTTAGCTCATGCAACACATGGGAAATCAGGGTTGCCAACTTGTTGAGTTATTTTGAACGTTGGTGATTGTTGCGATAATAAGTAAATAACAAGTCAACCGTAATAACTTCACGTATTCTGTTAATAAATTACTAATGGAATCTGTTTAAGAAAGTTATAACATAAAGTTAAATTTTAAAAAGCCATCAAAATCAAAACAAGGTTTAATACTTTGATGACTCAAAATATATATATCAGAAAACCTAAACTTTGCCATTTGTATTTCAATAATAACATCAAATGAAATATAAAAAAAAAATGTTTCAAGTAGAGAAAAAAAGAACTTACTTATTTAAAATCCCGTTGATTAATCTCGCCAAATTAAAATGTCTCCAAGTGGAAAATGTTCGAACTCGGATACTTCATCAAAAGCTGATCGCTGTTTTCTACGAGACATAACTGATCGTTTTTTGAAAAACCACAAAAAAAATCACAATTACCGAACATGAAATCGTCGAAATCTCCAAGACTTAAATAGCGCTTTGAGGTGGCGCCACAGGTGCTCTTGATGTGTGTCTGCACTGAAACTCTAATCATTTGCATATCTCACCTCCGCTAATGTATGTTGTAAATTTCAAGTTATTTGCATACTTCCTTCAGGGTGTTGCATTTACGTTGGCAAGCAGTGTATTTGTCGTGAATATAAGTTCTTAAGAAATTAAAAGGGTAGTCATGATCTAAGCAGCATTGAAATTTTTTTTATATTATTGAAATTATCTATTTTGTGGGTAGTTAAGTTATCATTTATAAATAAAAAATTGAAAATAATACTTCTGTAAATTGATAAATACAAATTACAATTCCATGCAGAAATTTTAATTACATGGTATTTAAAAGAATCTATTTTGTCAAAAATGTTACATTATTGTTAATAAGATGCAAGTCTAAATCCAAGAATTCAACTAACTATATTAGAGTCAAAGCTAGTTTTAAAGAGGTTCTATCAGATAGTCAGGGTAGAACTTAATATTTTTCTTGTATTCACTATATTTACCAAAAACTATTAAATCATCTATATAACGATAAAGAAAGTAGGATTCATTAACAATATGATCAATTTAAAAAAGAAATGTAAATATAAGTTAGCTAAACAATTACTAGCAGGACTACCCTGAGGTAGTCCTCTGACCTGTTTATAAAGATTCTGATCAAATGCAATATATATATATATATATATACACATATATAGCGTTAGCCGAGTTTTGAGTACTTGTATGCAGATTTGTCGCTGGTTATTTAAGATGGTTGCTGATCTATATTGCTGGGATTGATGAGGCAGTCCTTTGCGGCAGGAAATCTAGTTTATTAAACATGGTAAGACATTCAAACATTCAACATAAATACTAAACAGGGAATGGAGGACACTACACATATAACAGATACGACAAGCAGTTGCGACATTTTACAGAACGAACACAAAGACATACAGGGAAAAGCACAAGAAGCTTTCTTAGACGGGAGTGAAGATTGCGTGTGTAACAAGAACTCTGATTAGTTAAAATGGGAAAGAGATATCTGATGAAATAATACTAACTCATTACGATTAAGGTTAGGAAAAGAGTTAATTAAAAGGATGCTAGAGAGAATTGTTACACACACACACACACACACACATATATATATATATATATATATACAATTATTTAAGTAAATTTATTTTTAAATATATTTCTATGTTATATTAACGTTTTTTTATATAGATTATTAATTTATTTAAAATATCTTATGATTAGTTTAATTTTAAAATATCTGTTGTGCTTAGTTTAATTGCAAAGTAACTATCTATGTGGCGCCACTGTTTTTTGCTTCTTGTGTAAACATTTGCATTTTTACATCACTTTGCGTTAGACTTTTGCTTAAGTTGCATGCTTGCGCATTTTTATGCGTTTCATTTTTACGTGTAAGTTTTTATTCTAATTTTTTCTATAGAATTTTTTCTTAATACTCCTTTCTATGAGAGAAAAATTATTATTCTCTTTTAATAACTTCATTTTACTTTACTGTCTGGTTTATCATCCACGTGTGTTAGAAATAGACTTAACTTTTCAAAATGGCTCTGTTTTTTTATATTATGTCGAAAATCACTGCTGTACTTGGAAGGTGGATCCATAAGGCATTGCTAAACCTAAATCACTGGCCTAATTTAGTGACACAGCTCTAGAAATAATAACAGGTCTCCATTTTAGTCCAAAGACTCTTTTTGTATCTACATTTGTTATGTCTCTTGAAATCCAATTTCTTTCCTCTTTGCCATTGTAAGTTATACAACTTTTTCACTTGGTATCTTACTTTATTTTATTATACTATATATATATATATATATATATATATATATATTTCTGACATGTTTCAAGTCACCTCAAAGCCTTTTTGTTAAAAACGGTTTTATTCAGCTAGCCATCGAGAGATGTTACTCTTAGAGGAAATGGACGCCAAGTGAAGTTCTAAGATGTGAAGTACCGTTCTTAATTATGGGTTACATTTGAAAGTTAATGCTGAAATATAGGGCTATAAAATGTAATGACCTGGTATTAGAAGTATTTTATGTTTGTACCATCTGGTCGGAGAAATAATTGAGTGTTTAATTGAATACTTGAAGATGTAATAGAGAATAAAAGTTAAATGTTGCATAGGGAACTTAATTTTAAATCTAATTTAATTATCCTTACTTTCCCCTCCCCCCCCCCAATTTTAATAGGGAGTCACTGGCGGGAGTTTTCTCTATTACAAACGTAATCAATTTTCGATGTGTACAAAACACTACATAACATTATTTGGAAGCACATATTACACACAGTAGGTAGATTTAAGTAATACACTCACTTCCAAAAGTTAAGCACGAAGATGTAAAATATCAACAAATACTGCTTTGATTGACTCAAAATGTGACAGTAAAGTAGCATATATATTTATACATAAAACAAAATCAATAATTATATACAGGAATGAAAACAACATTAAATTTTTGTAAGTTATCAGATAATGTCATACTGGAGACTTAAACAGAATTATGAATAAAGTGAAAATAAACAGCATAAAATGAAATAAAAGGGCATTAATAGGGTATGTGATCCCCCCTCATCTGTATGCAAAGTTTACACCTTCTGATCATGCTTTCAATTAGGTGGTCAACCACCGCAGAATTAAGCAATCACCATTCTTCTGGTAGAGCAGTTTCCAGCTCAATAAGAGTGACTGGAGGTAGGAAACGTGAAGATACACCACGGCCGAGAGCATCCAAAAAATTTTCAATGGGATTAAGGTCGGACGATTATCTTGGCCACGCCATACGCGCAATCCCTTCACTCTCCAGGTAGTCTTTTACGATGTCAGCTCTATGGGGACGTGCGTTATCATCCATTAAAACAAAAGCATGGCCAACTGCTGCAGCGTACAATATGGGCTCTAGGACTTTATCTCGATACCGTACAGCCGTCACAGAACCCCGTTTAAAGATGTGCAGGTCGGTGCGGTATCCTGATGAAATCCCTGCCCACACCATAATCCATCCCCCTCGGAATGCGTGATGTTCGGTGATGTTTTGGGGCTGATTGCGTGTTCCTTGTTTACGCCATATCCTTATACGCTTGTCATCTGGCTCCAGAGCAAATCTTGACTCATCAGTAAACATGACATTGCCTCAGTCAGACACAGTCCAATTGCTCTGTTCTCGGCACCACTTTAATCGTGTCCCTCTTGATTGGACGGATAGAGGAACACAAACTCGAGGTACCCGGGCATACAGTCCATTCATATGTAATCTTCGGCGTACAGTAGCTGCAGATATAGCCTTAGCAATGGACGCTGTAACCATAGATGCCACACGTGTGGAGGTCGTTTTGCGATTGCGCTTGGCTACAATAGCAATATATCGATCTTCAGCGGGGGTTGTAACCCTTGGGCAACCACCTACGGGCCTTCGGACAACTGTCTGTGTGGCTTGGAATTGTTTCCATAAACGTGAAATTACAGAATGATGAACGCCGAAGAAAAGAGCAACATCTGTGATCGACTGTCCTGCTTCAATGCGCCCCACAGCACGCTAGCGCTCAGAATCTTCCATTCGTTTTCTGGAAGTCATAGTAACACGTATGTCTTGAAAACAAATCTTGAAACACAACAAAACTGCCCTTTTTGCATCTTTCTTGACATGAAAGCACAATTGTCTGTTACCTAACATATTTGCATACTTCCATCTACCTCTGCAGCGAATTTCATCCTCTTCAATTCTGATATGCTTCCGGAAATTAGCATTTTCCTCTCCGTGCTTAACTTTTGGAAGTGAGTGTAGGAATACTATCTCAAAATACAATAAAATAAGCGAAATTATAACAATAAACACAATAATAACACTTGTAAAATATTAACTGATAAAATTAAAATTCCTTACATATAAATGTACACTAGCGTTTTAAAATCTAACAGGCTTCCAGGACAGGAGCTATGATCTTTCTCCTATGCTTTCATAATATTAGATTCGTATTATAGCAAGCATATAACTTATCCAATTTTTGTATATATTGAAAAATAATATATAAAAAAAAATACTTGATATCATACAAATACTAAGATAATAAATTTGCATTAAAATCTACTCTGATGTCACCGTAGTAATATCTAATATGGTTACACAAAAGTTTGTATAGATGAAATACATTGTTAAAAACATTAAAATATAGACACTAATAAAATGAAATGATTAAGAGTATTAAAACGGTGTACAACTTATATGCACTATTCAATACAATAAACAATATTCTATTTTACACACGTTATAAGAATATAAGATTATAAGACTATAAAAGCTCTTTTATTATTTTTGAGTCGGATAAGCAGACTCACTTCTAGGAATAAGTCTATCATCACTTCTAGTATTTACTTTTTAACGAAGGCTACAACTTGATGAAATAAAATTTTCACACTATTCACTTTTACTTAAAAATATCATATAAAATATTTTGAATCTCTCCGCAACCTTTTAAGTGTTCTCATTTCAAAGACAAATTATTTTCTTTCTCTTACATGTCACATTCACTAATATAATTTGCATCATACTATTTCTTTTTTAAACGCATCTCTCTGAGAAATATACGTGATCAACTCACAGATGTTCATGGATGCTAATTCCTTCAACTTAGCAGTTATTCCCCTTTGGGACGCATTTTATAAGCGGTAACTGAATGTTGCAGCAAGTAGAAAAGGGCTCGCGTTCACTCCGAAAACAATTCGGCAATGTAAATAAGCAGTAGGTTCTCTTGGATCGCCCTCCTCCCACCATAGGAACCGGAGAAATTTTGATCAGAAGAAGCACCTTTCATTTGGAGAAAAGCTCGTCATAATTCGTCCGAATAATTCGGACCCCATAATTTCCCTGCCGAAATCTGTTTCGAAGCTTAGGGATCAATTCCAAATATCCCTTTTCAATACAACCTTGAATTTCTCTCTTTACCGCGAGAATTGAAATGGTGGAGTTTTCTTTCAAGACAGGTCGATGCGGTAAGAAATGGCCTTTTTCCCAAGCAAGTTTCTCTGGTTCAACATGTTCTATAATTTTTTCAGAGACTCATTCCTTAAATATATTTTTATACTCCTGTAGACAATTTCTTTTTTGTAAAGCCCTTACGCAAGACTTTAATCGTCTTTCGGTAATATTTCTATTATCCGATCATTCAGGATGCACCTCTAAGCACAGGAGTGTCACCTGATACCCTGTCTACCCTTGTTATCTCTTCTTAACCAACGCACACAAAAAATGGTCTTTCACTGCTTCCTCAATTACTGATTTCAACTGAGAAATACTCGGTTCCTTAATTCCCAGCGAATCAAGTGTGAACATAGGTCCCATATTTTCAAATCAATAACATGAAGCGATAAAAAAAACTTCATTAGCACTGCAACCTTCCCCCGTTCTCCCCATTATCCGTAATACTAAGTATTCATCGCAACGAGTCCACTCGGCAAATTCTTAATTTCCCCTTGAAACAGTTTCCCTGCATAGTCCACACCTATCAATCCGTGGATTTCATTAATGTTGCTTTCATATGAACAGAAGCTTTCATTTACCACATTAAAACACTCTTGGGGCGATTCCACAATTTTTAATTTCTTCAATAAGTTTCATATTTTCCAGTTTTGGAATCGGTGCACAAATAGTTTTTTGTTCCATTACATTAAGCGTGCAATCGAAACTTTTATCTACATTACTCAGATTAATAACACATTTTTTGTTTCTCTTTTTTTCTCTCCCAAACAACCCATTCACAACTGTTTCATGACCTATATCCTTTAATTGTAATTTACCGCCCCACGAATTCTGAAATGTAACTACCTGATGAGCCAGAATCTATAATTAATTTAATCGTATGTTTTTGTTTAGCTCCGGAAATCTTAAAAATAACCATTTGTAACCTAACCCTTTTGTCTAGTTGAAGTATTATTTAACGCAAAGTCATTCTTTTTTATTCCCGCGTTTTTCCTTTTCTCACACACATTACAGTTACGTTTCTAACAGAACATAAATCGCCATTTACCCTAGAAGACGAAGAAAGATGTCGTTTTTAATTTTAACATTGAAACACCTGAAACAAAAGCCAGACCGCTTACAAATTTCTACCTTCTCTAAACTTGATTGTTCATACAAGAAACTGCAGAATGTCTATTGGATTTACAAAATAAACAAATCTATTTTGAACAGACTCATTAATTAATGCTGAGGCAGTAGGCTAGCACCGATGTTCTGCGTGTTTCATTTGAGCTCTCGGTTTCATTTCCGAAACACACAGAATTATTGACAATGAAGAAATTCGCTCTCTAGCCATGAGTTGCGAAGACAAAATGTGTATCAGCATATCAATTTTGCAACCAGAAGTATTGCTCTTTGATTTATTGTATTCCAAAAGAAAGTCACGCGACAATAATTTTGTTAAAATAGAAATCAAAACACTTGAATGGCTATCCTTTTTCACAGATAAACTTTCTCAACTTTTAAT
The DNA here is from genome assembly GCA_019973955.1 of Trichonephila inaurata madagascariensis. Taxonomy (NCBI): domain Eukaryota; kingdom Metazoa; phylum Arthropoda; class Arachnida; order Araneae; family Nephilidae; genus Trichonephila; species Trichonephila inaurata. The sequence continues at coordinate 983,740 of BMAV01001458.1, read as the reverse complement.
ATTTTTTGTAAATGATTAAAGAGGTTACGGAAATTTTTAACATTATTAGAGTTCCTTAATGGGTTGGTTTATAGAGTAATTTTTCAATGTGCATATTCATTCAAACTTTTTATCAGTTTTTAAGCTTTGTTTCAAAATATGAATTGAGTGGTCAGAATGTTCCGCTGTTAATTCGATTAAGTTGAATGCAGAACCTCCCCAAAATGATCTTAAATAATTAAATTTATCAATTTTACTCACATTATCATTCTCATGAACGACAGATTTAAATGAATTCTAAAAATTTAACCATTCATTAATTTCGCCAAAGAATTTTGGTATAGTTAATTTTGGCAATTTTATGCGTTTCTTTTCATTCGTTTTTGTTTCGTTCCGGCTCGAGCTGCTTAGAGATATATTACAATCTTGCCAAGATTTATTAGAAATGGATCCTTCATTAATTTTTTTGAATTAATTTTTGGGGTTTGAATCCGTTCTGGTTGTAATTTCTTTATACTCTTCCACACTTTCAAATTCTATTTCATCAATTTTAATCAGACTTTTAATTGTGAATCAATTAACTTTAATTCTTCACTCTTTTCATTTAAAAGTTGGATAGATTCTTCTAATTCCTCGACTGTTATATCTGGCTTTAAAATGTCTCTTTCGATTTTTGTTGTTCGTTTCGTTACTGTACCTCGTAAACAACCGCGCTTACTTTTTAATTTATATATATATATATTTAGTGTTAATTCATTTGAATGAATTTATACAAAGTTATTTTAAATTGCGAAGTTTATATTAGTAATTGTATATATATCAAATATATCAATTTCTCAAAAGATTATTATGTATGAAAGTCTTTATGTTGTCTTTTGTTTTCAAGCATGCAAAATATTATGTTATTATTTTGCATATAAAAATTAAAATGTTCATAACGTACTTATTTTAGTGACAGTCCCTGTTCAGGTGCCAGATTTAATTTTTTTTGTTGTTTAAAATGAAGAAAATACTCAAGGTAAAATGGCTTATCTTGTGAATGCAGGGCTGCCATGCCTTCATCGTATTAAAGTCCATGAATAGGAGTACTTGTAAACTTGTATAAATTTTAGTTACTACGGGTCACATAATAATGTTACAACGCAAATACACATTTATTACGGCACAAAGCACACTAAGCAAATGACATCTATAATTCTATAATTATTATCAGTTTTAGACACTATTGCTTAGTTTCTATACATTTCACACACACCTACACATCCATTTTAACTCTAAGTTCTTCTCAAACGGCTGCGCTGCTGTCGTTTTTTTAATGAAGATAGGAGTTTGAGACATCTGTAGCAATTCTCATATGATTTCAATGGTAATATTCCTTTTAAAAAATAATGAAACTGACTCAAAAATTCCGTTACTAATTGTCCCAAAAATAAGACAAAGAAATTCAAACGAATGATATAGCTGTAATAAAATTCTGAGTGGAACTTCAGCAGCTAGAAAAATCAGTTCCGACTCCCATCCATACTCTCAATCATTAAAGGCCAAACTGTTTACTTACAAGATGCTACTCTCCTGAGTACTCTCCACATACAAGGTGTGACACAAAAAAACGAAACGGGTCCAATAAATCATGTACTTACAGAATAAGTTCTCCATGACAGTATCACCTTCAAAGTAGTTCCTTTCGGCATTTACACACTTTTACATTCGTTGCTGCCATTGCTGATAACAGTTCTGGAAATAGGTTTTTGGAAGGCTCTTCAGGGGATTCTCCGTTTTTGCCTAAACTTCTTCAATTGAAGTCAAATACTTTCTCTTTAAGCAAGATTTATAATTGTAGGTAGTAAAAAAGTAGCATGGGGCTGAATCAAGTGAATAGAGAAGACACCTCATCAGAGTAATGTTTTTGCTGGTCAAAATTGCTTGATAGATAGAGTGGTGTGAGGGGGTGCATTATCTTGGTCCATCACTTCCCAATTCTGGCATTTTTTCCTAATTTTTTCACCTAGTCTTTTTAGTACTTCAATGTAGTAATATTACTTAACAGGCGCACCACTGATGTGAGTGGGAATCCACTCATATCACGAATTTGGGAAATGTTTTGGTCTGTAATCGCTGACTTTGGACGCACAGCAAGTTCAGCATCTTCCACATTGATCTCCCCCCCCCTAGAAAACCTCTTATACCATTCAAACACATGTGCACGAGACAAGGTTTCATCTCCATAAGCCTCGGTTAATACTTGGAATGTTTTCGTGGCTGATTTCTTAAGAAACTGGATGTTCATTCGACATTTCTGGCAGAATACAGTTGAACGTGTGTACTCACAACTGGCAGGATCAAAAAAGGCGAAATTGGCCACATGAATAGAGGAGGTGTGAGGGAGGACGCCACCAAAACAATTCAAGTGAAATAATTGAAGCTGAATATTACATAAACTCTTATGTAAGTTTAATCACGGGATACTGCCATGAGATATAAACAATTGTGACTTCTTACACTGACTTTTCTGACAGGAAACATGTTCCCAGGTGATTGAGATGTTTAGTTAGTTGTCACCGTTGCTTTTACTACAGTCAATTTTATTTTTCTGAAGGGCATAAAAAATGGCAACACGTAACATGAGTCATTTCAGATTTGTGTACTGAATGAAAAGATAGCGGATACATTCCACATTCGTAAGTGTTGAATATTTCATTGAAAACCATTCAAAACTGAAAGAAAATGAAATTTTCACAGGTTGTTGAAAAGAAGAGTTAATGTGATGCAAAATAACAGAGGAAAACAGCAAATAGTTTTCAAACAAGCAGTAAAAACAACAATGTCTGTAACTTGTGAGACAAAATCTTTAGTTGCAAATATTTATCAGTAGGGCATGGGACCATCTTCATTGGAGAGGCAAGCTAGACTGCATTTGCTTCCTACCCGCAAGCAAATTTTCTCAATCACATTTTATGGGATCTGTACCCTTTCTCAAAGAAGACATATTTTAAAGTCATTAAGATTTCGGGGACGATTGCGCACAACAGAAAGATTTCTCCTAAGTATGTCCCAAGCATGCTTTATTGGGTTCAAGTCGGGCAAGCGTGCTGACTATTTCATTGGAAGCAGTGTTTCTTGTTCCACGTATTGGTTGACAACGCAAGTTCCATGCACTCTTGCGTTATCGTCCATAATCTTGGCATCAAGACCCATAGCTGCCAGATATGGTCGAGCATATAGGTCGAGGATTACATCCTGATAAATAACTGTTGTCACTGAATCAGCCGTAGAGATGGGTTTCGTCATTGACTGATTTCCTTGTCCTCACACCAGAACAACTGTAAATGTGCCTTTCAGTGATACTGAGAATTTGAAATCGAATCACTGAGATTCTCCAAATCGTATGCATCGAGAATTTTTGTTTATTCAGAATTGGGATTCTTAGTTGAACAATCACTGGCCCTTGTTGTGGTGTCCAAGTGAATAGGATCCAGAGCGTACTGCTGTTGCCAAGCTCTTCTATGAGGGGTCAAAGGGCGGCGAGTTGATGGTCATTTCGAATACAGATGACTTTCATGCAGTTATTTCCAAACAGTTTTTCTGGATATCACTATTCCTGATGGCGTTGTGTCCCTCGAAGGAAGTTGACGGGCTTAACTCATTCGATAACGCAGAGCTGACAGACACAGATAACGGTCCTCACACGGGGTCTTACCCTAGTTTCTACTAGGTCTTTATGACAATGCGTGTTCATTTTGATAGTGAATCCCCAAGCTGTCAATGATCCAATTAATGACATTTAAGACTTGAACAATCTCTGACTGTCATTCCCAGTTATGTTTTCACTCATATGTCGTTAACGACTCCGTCTTAGTAACATGAAGCAATCAAATGAATCAATGGGTACCAAACAAACGTTACATCTAACGCAACAAAAGTAATAGCAACTGGGGAAATGCTCGAATCTTCCTATCGCTTTACACTAGTTCTTTTAAAATTTCAATATTTGCGACTTAATTTTCAATCATAGTTTTCATCGTACCCTCCTCCATACACTAACAGTATATTGAATGCAATAAAAATGGATTTTGACTCTAAAACTACAATACGACTTTAATTATAATCAATTTTCAAGATAAGTATTAAATTTTATGCATAATTTTTTGAATGGCAGGCCCATAGTATTTTTATTAGTAATTATTCAACTTGTTTTTAATTTAGTATTGATAAATTAGTTAACAATTACACATGGTACAGTACTGATACATTTATAAGTGCATTAGTGCATTGTATCAGTGCAAATGTGTATTTTATTTTTTATAACGTCAAAATGTATTTTCTTTTGCTTCATTTTAGTAAATTAATAATTTTTTTTTTAAAAAAATTATCTTTTATTTTCGTCATGCTCGCTTCCCCCAAGCAGGATTATCTCGCCCCTAGGGGCGCGCCTCATAGTTTGAGCTCTGCTTTACACGCTTATTGCTTTTACGGAACTGTTTTTGTTTTTCACTGAAAGGGACAGATGCAAATTTTGTTGCAGTTATTTTTCTTCTACGGTTATCATAAATTTAGTGCATAGTGTAGTTTTGAGACATAGTGTAGTTCTTATAGACATAAAATTTTGTTTTAAATACGATAAGGTAGTTTTACAATGGAAGCGTACACAACTGAATTCGGGAGAAATTGATGCCTCAAGATTAGAGAAAAAAATAGAGGATGATCTTTTTCACAAAGAACTTGTCAAAGTTGTTTTACCACGGTTCTAACTGAAACAGCTTTTATCGAATGTGTTATCATTTCCTTGATATACTTACTTGCATCTTTTAGTATTCTCAACATATTATTATTCCGTTAGAATTCTTTCCGAAAAGATCCTTTCTTCTCATATATGTGCAGAAAAACTCTTAGCTCAATAAAATCTCTCTCCCTCTCTCTGTGAAATTTACATTAAATATCCCATTACTAAAATAACCCGAAAGAAGACAATATAAAACTCATGGTACATTTAGTAATTTAGGATTACTAAAATGAAATTGTGCCATAAATAAAAACATTTCAACAGCTAAAAGGAAATTTGAAATTATTAAAATAATATCAATAAATCTTAAATAATTTGATTAATGCTGGTTTAATTCCTTTCTGTATTCAAATCATTCAAATGCAGGAATGCTAATGAAAGAAAAAAAGATTTCCTAGAATTATGTTTGAAATTTGATGTGTATCTCTTCAGGATGAATGAATTTTATTGAGCTGGAGTTGTCAAAATATATGAAAAGTGTATATTTCTCACTTCTCTATACATGTTAAAAATTGTTGAAATTTAAGGATTTCAATCTTTATTATTGAGAAGAGGATTACAATAGAGGCATAGATGAAACTGTCCATTAATAATAATTTAAAGATGAAATAAAAGTAAAATTTTCAAGTAGGAATCTT
>BMAV01001458.1:955252-970491 GCA_019973955.1 Trichonephila inaurata madagascariensis | reverse complement strand
TACTTTACCTAGTTGTTCTATGAAATAACTAATAACAGACAGTCAAAGTGAAAAATAAACAAGATCAAAAAAAGCTAAAATCTCTGTAAAAGTTTATTTTACCCCTTTTGTCGATGAATAATTGATAAATAATAAAGGAAAGCAGATGGCATGATATATTATATTACTTATATTGCTTACATTAGTTAAACAGAAAGGGGAAAAAGAATATATGTTGCAAAACTAGATTATATTTAAATACGAGTATTATCAATAAAAAATACATACCGGGAAGAAAAACTGTGAGTGTGTGTGTATGTGTTGCTTCTTAAGACATTCTGTAAGCTTTTTAAAATATAAGTTAGAGAATATTAATTTAAGTTTTGAGATACCTTTATTTTACTTTTCATTATTTATTAGAGCAAGAATTGCTATGATGACACTTTGGATTGCACTGCTTATTTTATTATTTTTTTTAATTAAGCTCACTTTTTACTATTACACACTTTTTTTTACACGAGCACTTTTTAAATCTTTGTCCAGTACTGCAACTTTGAGCTGTTGCAACAGATCAAGGCGTTGTGTCAATATTTGGAACTTCTTCAATGGAAATTAATTCTCGTTGACATATACTGAACTCCTATCTACAGTACAAATGTTTATATATGTAAGGATAATTAAATTAGACTAAAAATTAAATTCCCTATCTAGCACTTAACTCTTATTTTTCATTTCATCTTCAAGTATCACATTAATCACCCATTTATTTCTTCGAAACATATGGCCTCTCTCTATCCAATACACATTTCTAAATACAGATCGTTATATTTAATAGCCCTATATGTCAACATTAACTTTCAAGTACACTCATAAAATCCGCGATATTTATCCCATCTGTGGTTTGTTAACCCACTTAAAACACACCGTGGCGTGCTTTTTCCTCTTTGCTCTTAACGTCAGAAGAGATGTAAAAATTGTTGAATAAAGACCTTTTTAAAAGTAAGTCTGATTCTAGCTCCAAAACATGTCATATATATATATATATATATATATTTGTAATAGCTTTGATAATAATTTTAACAAAAAACACATTAAATCTTTTATGTTTGGACTCAGTAGGACAGAATTATGTATTACAGAAGATGTGTACGAATTTCATATAAAATTAAAGATTGTCATGCTTTGCATATTATAAAGGACATTCACAAATTTTTAAAACATAAACATAACATAAAAGTTAATGTAAATAAAGATTATCAAATAGAATATTGTACACTTTTATGTATGAATAAATCATATGATAATATTAATTTTTCTGGAATTTTTACAAAACACATGTCATCTTTTCCAATACAAAATATTACTATCACAAAAGCTTTTAAATACAATAAAAAAATAGGTAGATCAATTTTTAACTATAATGTGCCTATAAAGCAAGAAAACTTAATATGTAAATGTAACGAATTTAAAGAATTCATAGATGAACATCACAAGCATGTTGTGTGTTACTGGTGACCTCAATATTGTAAAAGACAATAATCTTAGAAACATAATGAATAAAGGTACTGATTTCGAATAATAATAAAATTATAAGAAATCAGTTATATAATGATATTGAGCAATTTCTATACAAAATAGCTATTAAATATAGTATGCCTATAGAGGCATTCACAGAAATCAAAGGTAATATTACACAGCAGCTTTATAAATATAACTTTGGTACAGATAATAAAATCTTTCTTAATGATATTAAAAATAAGATTAAAAAATTGCAAAATAAATTTATTATAGTTTATGTTGATAAAGTGCCACTAATTTTGCCTTCATATGTCAATACTATTATAATTTAATGATCAACAAATATTTTGATAGTAATACAGCTTTTATTAAGTCATCCATACAGGAATACCCTCTTCTTCCAGATTTTCCACAAGCTCTCTATCTCTGTATGGACAGGAGTCCATAAAAATTAATTGGTCTCCTACATCTCCTTCCAAATGTCGCCCATAGATTTCGAGAATCTCATCCTTATAGCGTTACTGCACTAGCAGAGAAGCGCGTCCAACATTACCCTTCCCTATACCAGTGACAGCAAAGGGATTAATTTCTCTCTGACGTTTGCAGAAGGTTCCCAGGTTTCTCCCAGTTGAGAAACTTTGCAAAAATAGCTTTGCGTGTAGAATCGCAATTCATCTCGGAAGAGGACACGGCGCCAATCTTGTTCTATCGAAGAGTGGAGCTCACGGCTCCAACACACATCCCTGGCGTAAAGACCTCCCATTATCTAAACACGGTTTTTCTCGATGCCATTATTCCAGAATCCGCTGTAAGGTCTTGAGACTTCATCCAAGCAGACTTCCATAGTACTATGCTACAATCTTGACCTCTTAGTGATCGTATCCGATGTCTGAAACTGTTGCTAGAATCTCGAGATACTAATATTTGATGCTTGTAGCCAACAAATGACTTCTACCTGTGACTGTGTAGTAAAATTGACTGAAAGAAAATTTCACCCTCCCATGTACTGTCATCGCCAAAGATACTGACAGTGTTCTCTGCCATGATTCAACCTAACTACCGACTAGTCATTAACGTCCAAGAGGTTGTGAATCCAGAGAATTGGTATATTGACAACATGAACAGCGTTCACAGTTCTGCTATCCTTGTACAATTCCTACAATTAGCTCACTCTCTCCCTATATATATATATATATAGGGAAATATTAATTTTGAAATATTAATTCATTAAATAAATTAAAAAAATGAATAAAAAGAAACAAACAAAATAATATTCTAACAGCACATATCGAAAGGAAAATGGAAAATTGCTTTCTATTATGTCCCTTAATGTTGTGATTCTGTCATATGGATATACATATTTATATTAATTGTAACTATTTAATGAAAAGTAACTAAAATAAAAATTTTCTTTGTTGACCTAAATTGGATTTGACTTAACCCGTCATCACTCGCGCAAAAAAAACGACCGAAAGTTCTCGCGTACGGTATCTCATACCCAAGGGTGTTTACATTCTGTTTTTACTGTAAAATTGTATAGAAAAGTTAAAAATTAAGAAAAGTAGGAAATACAATATGCTTATTACATTTTTCACTCGTCAATTCAGTTTTTATGTTTTTTTTATAAGGGCATTCAGTACATTGTTTAGACACTCTTTTCATCTCGTCGTGAGTGTGTGCGATATTTTCACTGGATCTTAATTTTTTTAATCTGCATCTTTTTTTTTTTTTTTTTTTTTAATTTAAACATATAGGAGTAAACTTCTCTATTCTTTAAATTCAAAAATTTTGTAACTTCTTTTTTATTTTCTCTTATTATTAAAGCACAATAGAATTTTTTATAGCTCATCTGAATGTGGATAAGATGTGTACCAGTTGTCTCCTTTAAAATTACATTTTTCCTGAATGTTTTTGTGTCTATACATATAAAGCCTTTATTTTCAACACTGTATCCCTCTTCTAAATCTGGATCGAATTCTTGCGGAGGAATCATACTTTCTCTGTTATACTGTTCATCATTTGATTCTTCCTCTTCATCACCGTGAAGAGAATTTCCTCATCCGAAAATACTGTTGTGCTATGTCTATTAAATACTGTTAATTACTTAAATATCACATTTCTTCATCATAGCTACAATGATGCGTCATAACTTAAGGAAGATTTAAAGCATTCCCATGCATTCAGAACTGCAACGTTGATTCACGCGCAGGGTATGACATACCAGATGAGGCGGTATCCAAAAGTATATATTAAGAATTCGCCTACAAGCTAAATCCCCTCAAAGGATATGAACTTAAAGTCAATTACACGAGAAACTATCCATTTTCCAAAATGGTTTAGGAGGAGCGTTGAAAAAAGCTAGACGGTGAGTATGACATACCCTGCGCGAGAAGTGCCGGGTTAATTTTTTTAATATTACTTGTTATTCATAAAAATTGAATCATTTGTCTTGGTATAAAGAAATTTGCATTGCAAAATATTGCTAAAGTTACTTTTTTTTCAAATGAGACCGTGTGTGTGAAATTTCGTGGATTATTTAGAAGTCTTTTTTTCTAAAGAACTATCCGAAAGGAATCAGGAAAAGAATCCATACGTCCTCAGCTTTTCCAAGTATTCAAGAAAGTCTAAATTGTTCTAAGATAAGAGAATTTAATATTTACAAGTCAATTGAATAATGCAATGTTGCATCTCAGCTCACAACAAAAATCTCATGACCTGTAAGTTTTTCAGATTTAAGACTGTAGTTAATTTCCTATTCCTGTTAAACGAGTTATTAAAGAGAAATAAGAGCAACGTTATGTCTTGAAGGGTTCAGGACAAAATATGAATTAAATGAAAAAGTGTGTGTGTATTTATATATATATACAACTTTAAATATACTTTACTTTAGAGTCAAAAAAAATTATTTTATTAATAAAAATTAAAATAAATAATGGAAAAAATAACAAAGAAATGGATGCTGCAGAATTATAAACATTTTTGACTAAAAAATGCTGAATAAAAATGGATTTTAAAATGAAAGGTTGGCTAACCAACATTCACTCTTCTGTTACTAATACAGATCATAATTCAATAGAATCTAATGGTTAAAAGTTCTAAATTCAAATAATTAGCAACAATCCAAAAGACAAAAAGAACAAACAACTAGTTATTTCCAAATTTAGTGATTCAAGTGAAAATTCAAAACTTGAAAAATAAAGGTCGATTAGTAGCAATATTACAGAAATAATACAAGGGATTCCTAATGAAGTCTATAGTTTCAATGAACTAGAAATCAAGAACAATTGAAGACATTATATGCTACTTATAATAGAATTGTATAGGATTATTTAAAGTTTCGGGTTGGAAACAGTCACAGATTTCCTATGTTGGATCCCATGACATACATTGAGCCGGCAATCAATTTTCGCTTTTTAAGGAATCCAGTCCATTGATAGCGGTTTGATACGCTATGTCAGCTGTTCTAGATCGACAGGAGGGTCCCTCCACAGGATGAGTGTTAAATCAAGGCTTGTGAGTGGCCATTGAACAAGCAGCTGTACCAATCCATCGGTGAGGTGTTCATCGAGGTGGCCGGGGCGCCATCCAATTGGAGACCGAACTGTAATGGCAGAAGCAACCAAACAGTTCTAACCAAAAAAGTATTCCAAACAATTTTTATACTATAATATAACAATAAGAAGTAAACAAAGAATCTCTTAGTATGTATTATTTTGAACTTCAATATCGCCATCTGTGATTTGTTAAGGGATGTATTTAATAACAGAGAAAATTTAAAAAACTATGAGAATAATTAAATTATATTTATTAAATATATATAAACCTCCTATACTTATCGAAACAGAGACATTTAATCTAAACAATTTTAGATTTCTTTATACAGCTAACTATGAATAAAATTAATTGAGTATTTTTGTTCTAATTATATATATATAGTATCTAATGAGATAAATATAATTTATGATTTTTCTGAATTATATGAACCTAAGAATCTGTTACACGCTTTTGTGAATTTAAAATAATGTTTCTGAAAATTTATAAATGTTTAATACTTCTTCAATGAGGTACTTTAAAAGTATTGGGACATTGAGCCTTGACAGCGAGTCTTCAAAAGCACCAGGACTCGAACCCGTGATACTCGGCCACAAGTTCGTTTTCATAAACATTAGGTTACCGCGGCTATTATAAAGCTCAGGGTGAGTGGCATGCACATACCAAACATCCAGCTATAACAGAACAAAAGAAAGTCAATTTGCGAAGACTTTGAGAAAATTTTAACTGGACAATCAGTGGGGCAATATACACTCACGGTTAAAAAAATTAGCGCACCAAGAAAGAGTCTTCAAAATGAAACGAAATTTTACATACGTAATGACTACTTTAATATAAATAAATAATTAAAAAATCAAAGAAAAAGGATAATTTATTCCAGAGAAAAAGGCAAAAGAACGGAGGATTTAATACCCTGTTGAACCCCCTTTATATATATAGCACGAATGCACGATGCGATAAGATTGGGCATTGAGGCATACAAGTTCTGTATGATGTCTTCAGACATTTCATTCCATATTTGCTGTAACCTTGCCTCTAGTTCATTCAAACTCGTGGGATGCCCAACTCACCGTCCTAAATGATCACAAATATGCTTGATTGGAGACAAATCTGGATATCTAGAAGGACAAGGAAGGGTAGTAACAGTGTAGGGACAGTCTTATGACACCCTTCCCGTGTGAGGCCGAGCATTGTCTTGTTGAAAAATGGACTCCCTTTCATGAGATCAGAAAATGCGATCGACATCGTTGTGATAGTATTTAGATGTGGGCTTGTGAGAGTTTGTTCGAGAAATGTATGGATATTTAAATTTTAGGAGGAGGTTATGTTAACGGAGTAAAATACAGCGATGAGGTTTTGATGAATAAATTTCAATTTTTGTTTTTGTTGAAGTGCTACGGGTTCCCACTTTTTATCCAAGGGCTACATCACGCATTCTCAACTAAAAGAGGAACATCCTTACAGTGAAGATGTCAAGCCTATGGAGTGACCATCAAGATTTCTAGTCTTCAATGGGATTGAACCTGTTTGAGACATGCTTGGATTAAAGATTTCAAATTGTCAGCCATCACAATCCTTAGCAATCAACTGTAGGGTCTGGTTTTTTTTCTTGTAACGAAACACATATTTGATTTCTCTCCCTTTTATATCATTTGTACATAGAAAGCAATGCATTTATTTTCATGCGTTCTTCAACTGTTCACTTTATTTGCTTTAAGTTTCTCAGTAAATCAAATTCCATTCGATTCTGCAACTTATTTCCCGCCTTACTTAAAGAACTGACCATCATTTTTAAACTTTGGACAACAAAATATATATACACACACATAAACACACGCACAAACACACAGATATATATGTACCAGAAAAAAAGTGGACACTTGGCCAAAGATGGAAAATATAATGATGCTTACTTACCATCAATAGTTGATTGAGTCTCCATAAGTTTCAAATATTTCAACGACCCCCTCCCTAATATACTTGTCTCCAATTGCTTTAAAAAGGGGCAATTCTTTCATTCGTCCTGGGGAAAAAAAGTCAGTTCATTAACCAATTTCGCAGGGCGAAAGCGCTCCGTTAGCCGACATCCAAACTAGTTCCATAGGTGCTCAGTAGAGTTAAGATCCAGACTCTGGGCTGACTGTTTCGATTATTGATCTCCATCGTCATCCTACCTAGTTAGAATGGACTTCGATACATGACAACTAGCTTTTTTTTATTGAGAACATTTATAACTCCATGCACTACAAAGTATCACACTGGGGCTTACATAGAAGTAAGCGTGAAGCACACAGGATTATTAACCCTTTGACGGTTAGGGAAATGAGCAGTTTTCGTTCATTTAATTCGCGCAGTATTACAAGTAAACAGTAGTCGAAAGTGGTAGCTGTTTTCCCCCGCGATTCTTCCAAAAATATTACCCTTCTCTGGTGGCGAAGTAGGTAGCTCACCTCACGCGTTTTAAAAATTTCTTAAAGTATTTGTAATACATAAATAACAGTTTTTACGTACTTTAAAGTAATTAATAAATTATAATTATTAAATAGTAAATTATAAATGATTATAATAAATTATATAAAAATAGTTAATTATAAATATAAGACAAATATATTAAATTGAAAGGACTAAATAAATACAACTAATGTAAAACTTTATAAAGCATTTAAATACAGTAATTACCAAAAAATATTTTTGTATATGATATAGAGACTCCAAACTTGATAATCTTTCTGTATCACAATCATAATTATCTAACTTTCGCTTTTGAGCTATTTTACTTAACACCCTAAAAAACAAGCCAAAATACGCATAAAAAGAACAAAGTAAAAAAAAAAAATCACCCTTCATTGTGAAAAGAAATTCATGGAACCCGTACTGCCATCACAGTAACACTTACATTAACACTTACAAAATTTCGCGAGTAGGATTCGTTTGTAACATAATCAATGCAGAATAATAATGGCGAACGAGCTCAGCTCGTCAGCGCGCATTGGGGAAAAATTTCACTACGCGAGTAGTGCTTATTTCTAACCATTTCGGTCGAAATCTTGCTCCCAAGCGGAACTCGTTTGCGCGCATTATGAAGCACGATTCAGTTGCGAGCTGAACTCGTTCATAATCATCAAATGGTTAAGCGTGAAGCACACAGAAAGGATTACAGCACATACATCCATGTCTTACCCGGAATTCAAACCCAGACCCTACGGCGCCGCAGTCAGCGTCACTAACCACTATACCGCATGAGAGGCGACAACTACCTTTGGCGTCCATGAAGTAACAATGATCCATCCCTTAAAATTTCCACAACGGACAAAGAATATGATAATCCAAAATTGTTCATTAGATCTCGTCATTGAATGTATTAGGTATTGGGAACACCACTATAACATAACACCAGCTCCACCGAACTAGAATTCCAGCTTGTGGCAACCTCCAAGTACAACCAACCCAGATGATGCTATCCGATTGGAAGATCGTCATTCTAGAGAACATGTTTCTACTGTTCTACAGTCACCTACCTCTATTCTTTACATCACGTTATTTGAGCCCCACTCCATAACTTCGTGAACAATGTCTTATAAGTGGCGGCATTACCATGATAACCAAGTAGATGGGCTTCCTTACGGATGGCATTCATCAAAACAACAGTTCTGTTGAAACTCCTTGTGGGTCATCAGTACGATACTTTTAATCCGTTTAATTCTGAACCTGGTGGGCTGACAATCATCGCTCACCTTCCACTTACGAATGACGTAGGCCACTGTCGATCTAGGGTACTTCACCTTGCTGGCAATATCATGCATGCTGCGACCATTTCTGTGCTAACCGATACATTTTTCTTTCTAAATCAGATGGATCTGAACTGCGTGTATGCGTGCCAATGTTGCTTTCAATTAAATATATAACGGCGTATCACAGGGCAGCAGATTACTTCACTTTGCATGGGGTTTAATTACATTTTAGTACATAATTCTAATACATAGTTTTCTTAATGTTATGTGCGTGTCCTGGCTTTCGTTGTTTTAAATATCTGTTCATAACAAACATAAAAACCAAATGTTTACTTTTTTTTTTGTGAAATCTTTCTCAATTTTGTTCATTACGTTAATTTTTATTAAAAATATTATTTTATGTATTTAAATTTGTACTTCTGTATCAACTGGATAATTATTTAATTCCAAAAAACATCAACTTTTTTTTAGATTATGGTTGTGATCCCATTCCTCCACTTCCGGGTCCAGGAATCTATAATATGACAGAAGAAAAATCTTGTTGGAATCGACCCCGAGAAGGTGTTGTGGTTCACTACAATTGTAACGGTTCCAAAATATTAAGAGGTCCAGAAACACTAATTTGCAAGAATGGTTTGTGGTCACCGGATTCTCTAAGCTGGCCACTTAATGCTAAACCGTTTTGCAGTATGTTGATATTTTAAATTGTTAACTCAGAATTTCTTGTTTCTCTTAGTTTTTAATATCATTAGATTTCAGAAATTTTCTTATTATGAGTTACATCCATATAATGCTAAGGATATTGTCGGACAATATAATAATATGAATGTGTTGGGCATTAATTGCTCTTGAAACATTGTACACTGGCCTCCAAAAGTTAAGTAGCAACCGGTTTTTTGTGCCTTATTTGCAAATGATTGAATGTAGAAACACCAAATTTGGATGACATGTGCACAAAACAGTTATGTATTGACTACAAGATAGAAGTTTGAAGAAAAATGATTTACAACAAAAAAAGGTAATCTCGCTGAAAAAGTCCATTCTTGGAAAAAATAATAATCACATTTTTATGTGGTAAAATGTCATAGAAACATAACAAAAATGGGTTTTAATAAGAAATATGCCCACTCCTAGCTTGAAGGCATTGGTGGCATCGAATTTCCATGCTGTCAATTAAGTTGTCGGTTACCGAAATGGGAAGCGAAGACCAGACATAGAGTAAGCTTTGTTCCAGCTCTCCTAAAGACCTTGGAGGAGGACTTAAAACAGCAACCTGTCCACCAAGATAGTCCCAAAGATGCTCTATCGGATTTAATTCTGGAGATCGAGCTGTCTATTCAATTCGCTCCAAACCAAGAACTTCAAGATATTCCTCGACAATTACAGCTTGATAAAGTCGTGCATTATCATCCATCAGAATGAAGTCATTGCCAATTGCACCGGCATATGCATCAAGGATCTCATCCCAATATATGACACCAGTCAGAGTTCTTCCCTGGAACACATGCAGGTCAGTGTGACCACCGAGTGAGATCTCTGCCCAAACCATTATTCCACTACCACGGTAACTGTGTCTTTCGTGTTGGATTGATGATATCTGGTGCTTCGTTCCCTCCAGATGAGCAGACGTCCTGAGTCGCTCATCAGTGTGAATCTGGACTCGTCTGTAAAGAGTACAGAAGCTCATTGCCTTCTGGTCCAGGAAACGTGTTCTCTTGCCCAAGATAAGGGAGCCCTTCTCTGTCGTCTGTTGATGGGTACACACACAACTGATCTCCTTGTATAGAGACCTGAATTGTGAAGATGCCTTGGCACCGTACTAGCGGATATTCTTCTCCCTGATGCTACAGAGTGGTCTGCAACAAGTTGCGGTACAGAAATCCTTCATCACCTTCGGGCCGAAAGAGCGATAAAACGGTCTCCTGCAGGTGTTGTAGCTCGTGATAGGCCTGGAACATGTCTTCTGGACACAGATACTTCGGTTTGATATTAATTCCAGAGACGGTGGACCACTCTACGAGATACATTGAGATGCCAAGCAGCATCAGTCTGTGACAAACCCATTTCCATCCATCCGACCGCCCTCCACCTTAACGAATCGGGCAAACAGCTTCTCTCAGGCATTGCGAGACCCCAATGTCTATTGTCAACAAATCCTCTAACAAAAGTTGTAAATCAACAAAAGTTACACGCGTAATTACGAAAGACTGATGTATGCATATTTTTCCCTCACTCATATATATCTGTTCTTTCCTATTAAAAAAAGGGGTAGCTATTGTTTTTGCATAAATTTGTATAAAGTTCGTTTTTATTATTTATATAAACTATAAATTATATTGTTACTGTCATTTCTTTTACGGTGAGCTTCAAAAAACGTGTTGTATCTTAACTTTTGGAGGCCAGTGTAATATAATGTTTAAAAATGAGCATATTGATAATGGACTCATTTATTATCAAGCTTTTTAACCCGGGAGAAGACACGCACTCGATACTGACGTTAGTGATTGCATGGGATGAAGGAGCCATCCCAATCTTTTTTTTTAATAATTATTTTTATTGTACAAGTTAAAAATCATAATTCTAGTGAATAATTTAACTTAGAGAAAGTATACTTACCTGCGTTTAAGGACTTTTCAATTTTTCTTTGATAATTTCAGAAAAATTCCAATCATATTTAACTAAATTGTTTCAAATGGGCGCAACTTTAATAAAGAACACAGACCGCAGATACTTTTCACTAACACTACAGGAATGATATCTTAAGGCAAAATTCTCATATTTTGTTCAAGTTATTGTAAATTTACTGTCCTTTAAAGATTAACAAATAGCATGTTGTGAAATGTTTCTTGCTTGTGTCTTTTTGACAAGATGCAGTTTGTCTTTTGGTACATTTTTGGCTTCATATCTTTCTTGATGGAGTTTTTTAGGAAAATTTTCCTTTCAACTCAAATGTTTCATGTTCATTGCTTTTCTGAAATTTACTTTTGCTGTCATGATTCTTCTCTTGTTTGATCAATTTCAACTTCATCCAATAGAGACTACACAGATGCCCATTTCTTTTTTATAATCTGTTCATTTACATTTATAAACCATAATGAGTCACTACAATGCTATCAAAATCACTAAGTAGTTTACAGGGAAAAAATGTAGCCTGTTCATAGAAAATATTCTGAAACAAAAGTGGTCGTACGGGGAACTCAGTTATGTCACGTACCTTAAGATCGTAAAAAAACGTTCACCATTCCCAAAAAGAGGAAGATACATGACAAAAGAAATGTTAGTTCCCCCGAGACGACTGTCATATAGGAAGATACTGACAAGGTCATTGGTAACAAATAAAAAAATTTCTCAGAATTAAAGATTTTATGAGCCGGCGGTGAATTTGTGACCACTCCCGGGTTAAAGAATTAAACTAAAATTTTAAATCCGTTCAAATCAAGAGATAAATTTCAAAGTAATTTTTGCTGTCAATTTTCATGCATGCATGCATTAAGTGAACTATTTTTAATTTGCTTGTAATTAAAAATTCAAGAAATATTTGAAAATTCAAAAAAATTCAGGAAATATATTTCATCTTTTTTAAGACAGCTGTCAGATTGTGGTGTTTTTTTCGAAATCTTTGAGCTACTTCTTATATATATTTGACTTATTTCTTAGCAATAATTTGACTAAATGAGTCCAATATTTTCAATGAATGACCTTCTATTTAGACTTCCTTGCTCTTTTTTCCATTTCGTACATACTCTTTGCCTGAAAATCTGCAGAAAATTTATTGATGGAAATTGCTTGACTCGCGAGGGCTGTAGCCTTACGTAGGACTATAAATAAATGAAGCATAAAAAATAAATTTGACTGTTCGAAAATGAAATATATTTCTTTTATTTCAGAGAGAGAGAAAATCAAATCTTTTGAATGATTAATAAATTAAAATAAATAAAGTTTTTTTTTAAAGGCTTCTAAGCATTGTTTCATTCTTCCATAAATATTTATGGTTTATAATTGCTTCTTCTTAATTTAATATATTGTAACTTTTTCATTTTAGTTGAAATAAATTATACTTTCAATTTTTGTATTGTATCATTTACATGTTGTTGTTTTTCGCGTGTCCATGATGTACGGACTGATAATAAAAAAGAAGCTTTAGATAGCTCCGAAGTTGTCGAAGTCAGCTTTGGCAACCTCTCAACAGCTTTATCAGAGAAATTCAAATCTTCTGAGTCTTCTGAGCTGATCTTGAAAAGTCTAGCTTGAATTGCTGGGTAGCTGAGGATATCTTGTGGTGACAGTTGAACATTAGGGCAGTTTGTACAATGATTTGTGTAACTTCTTTGTCATCAGTGGAGATTTTCATTAATTTTACGTGCTTTGTTCTAAGTCTAGTAATTATCAATGCTATTGTACGGTTACTATTTAGAGCTGGGATGGAATATTTAAAATCATTGTTGATTAGTCTTCGTCTGGCAACTGCACTGGCGTCGATGAGGGCCGTGAGGTTAGGTGATTGGGGGCAAGTTCTAGATTCTTTGGCAAATTCATCGGCTTTCTCATTACAGAGGATATTTACGTGGGCTGGTATCCATTGTAGCATGTAAGATCTCTTTTCTGTGATGATTTTGTCGATGGATTGGATGATGTTGGGGCTGATTTGGCACTTATCCTTCTGGATGGCTTGCAGCGCGGATCTTGAGTCTGTGAAGATGATAATGCCACTGAATTCTTCGAAGCTTTTAGAAAGGAAAAAATCTCCAGTGCACTCTTAATAGCAATGAGTTCACAGACATGATGCCATTTTCCCTACTTGAATTTTATGGCACTCATGCTCTCTGTTTCGATAAATAAAGAAGACACACCTGCACCTCCACTATCAAAATTTGAGTCGAATGAGCCATCAGTGTTGGTGATTGCCAGATTTTGAGTTTGGGTGGTAAGTTCTTCGATGGTATGGTCGTCTTTTTCTTTGATTATATACCGAGGCAGGTTCTTTTTTAGTGCAGAGTCATAGGGGGTTTAGATTTATCTTTGTCTGCGGGTGAAGATGCAGAGTGTATGAAGGTTCCTTAGGAATATCAAGTGACTTGTGCTGAAGGTTAATGTCTCTTTTCTGATCTCTTGATCATGTTGCAGGGTTGAGGAACTTTTAAGCCTGGATTTATTGTTCCACACCTTAAAAGCTCTGCTGGAAATATGGTTATTTGGTAGGCTTCATATATTATTTGTGAATTTAAATGTAGATAATTTTCTACTGCTTTCTAATGGGGTGAGACCGCATTCCTTTTTAGCTTTGATGTTGTTTGTTGATGAGACAGCTTCGGTGATGATTTTCGAGGCCCTGTAGTAGGCTTGGCTGGTGCTCAAATAGGTGCAGCGTACTCAAGAATGGGCCTGATGATGTATGCATATGTATTAAGAAGCGGTTTTGGATTTGATACCCAAGAAACACCGCAAAGTCCCTTAAGAGTGTTAAGCCTTTTTTAGTGCTTTATTTGAAATATGATCGAGGTGTTGTGAGAATCTTAGCTCTGCGTCAAGTATGAGATGAAGGTACCTTGAGTTAGAAGTTTGATTTATTTAGGAGTCGAAGAACTTGATGATAGGATGGAAGAATCTTCTATTTTTTTCTATCAGCTGAGAAGATGAAAACATTAGTTTTATCTGGATTAATAGTGAGCCTAAGCTCTTTTGACCACATTTCAATGGATACATTTAGGGATGTTTGTAGTTTCCAAGTTTGTGTGCATTTACAAAGATTGTAATTTCTTTTTTATAAGTGAGAGGCTCAAATTAACTATTAAAAAAAGAATTTATGGTAAAGTCACTGGTTGTAAGTAACTTTAGTAGGTAAAATATTCAAATAATCCCTTCTCGAGCTTCCAAGACAACAGCAGGGCTTATAGAAAACCAGAAAATCGTTATCCAAATTATGATAGAACCATCTCTGCACTTCATAACTGGAAATCTGGTTATACGTCTATAAAGTTGTACTCTGTATCTAATGTGAACAATAGAAAAGTGTCCCAGTGAGAATGACGCGATTCATCAAACCTTTTCTTTCATGTGTCCTTCAACTAAACTTCCAAGTCATGCATCTACTTAAGAAGGTTTTTAAAATTCATATTATTCTAAAGTTGCTTCGGAGTTGGTACTTTGACGAAGATCTGTTGTTTTTAGGGTTCCCTTTTCAAGGAAACAGCAGAGATTGGTTGAGTTTTGAATTTGCTTTGGCAGTTTTCTTTTTCATACGCCACTGCTACACTTTATGATCTCTCTTTCAGTCAATTTTCATTTTCTTCGATAGTTGTACTCGATGGTCTATGCTTGCAATAGGCTTATGACTCCAACAACAGCAGTTGTTGTTGCAAATGGTCCAATCAAACACACTCCAAAGATTTATGATGCCATTGATGATGGCTCCTTATGAATTAATCAAAGACCCCTGTGTGTGTGTGTGTGTGTGTGTGT
>BMAV01001458.1:863227-950252 GCA_019973955.1 Trichonephila inaurata madagascariensis | reverse complement strand
CAATCTATGTGTCCGCACACTTAATAATTAATTCTCAATTTCTATGAATACTTTCAAACTCATACTTCAAAAACACTCAGCACCGTGCTTTTCACTTTTGCTCTCAATTTTGATGGGTGAAAAGTTCTGCATACTTTTGCCAGTTTGTTACTTTAATCTACATTTTAAATTCCATGGGGTGATCTTTATTGATATCTAGACTTTCTATGAATATCATCTGTTTTGATCAATCTATTGAATTTTAGTTTTTTCTAAAATTCAGTGAAAAAATGTAAAGTGTTTCTTCTCTTATATCCGTTGCTGTACACCGTAAATATTTCCTTCTTTTTTTAATAACTAACAAAGAAAGTGAACGCAGAGTTGCGTATGAAACAATAACTTCAGAAGACCTTCAAACACTCCAAAGTTGCCTTCCCTTAACATTACCGAATACAAAGGCTGTCAATTGTGGCTACACATTTAATTGGGAAAAACTTCCAGATATTTACTTTCTGACACAAGATGCTGCTTTGAGTTTGAAAAGAAATTCAAAAAAAATTTACTACTGGTAATCAATCAAAATCAAAATATTTTGAGGATTTTGCTTGAATATTTTAAATGGAAATAAAAAGTTAAAGCTCTGTCTAAAGTGAAATAAACCTAAGTCAAAAAAAGAGTTAAGAAAACGAGATTTTCAAGAAATTTGTTTTGTAAATCTTAATTATCTATAAACATGCCCTTTTACTTTATTTCATTTACATTATTCGTGATTTTTTTTAAATAACAAGCTTACTTAAGTAGTTTTTGTCAAGAAACAATAGAATATTGCATTTTGTGCTTATATTTTTGAGTCTCTTGCAAATTTCAGATGAATTTAAAAGGTATATTGAAAGTCCCCCCCCCCCCCGAAATTTATCTTGAAATGATGGAAGAGAGAGAATAGCATAAAAACAAAAACTCCGATCAATCTGCTCTAGCCAAAAGATATCGATGCCCAAGGAAACTGCCGTTATGAATCGCCTTATTTTGCATATTGAATCATTTTGTAGGGAATCAATTTTCAGTCAATCGCTTCATATATTTCAAGATACCTTTGGAATTCGATTATGTTGCTTAAAAAACATAAAATATGTATTCCTTTTTCTTTCTGTTAGAACAATGAACCTAACATATTATTCATCAGAACTAATTTCCGTTCTTTAGCTTTGTTATATGTGTATATCAAAAAATAAATGTGTAACAAAAGTGTTTAAATTTCATAATAAATTGTTTTCTAAAAGACTTCTATTGTATTCCTTTTTTGACTGTCACTTGAGCTAAAAAGATTCATCTAATTAAAACTATGAGGGTTACAATTCATTACAGTACTTAAACATACAGTGAGTATTCACAAACGAAAATTATGTGTTGAAACAAAAGGAAAGAAGATTCATATTTCATAAAAAAGCTGTTTTCCGTGTTATTTGTATCGAAAAGGAAACATTTCTATGTCATGTAAGAAAGTTAAAATATATTTTTTTTAAAAAATAAAGTAATTTTTCAAAAAAATTAATTGAAAATTCCTTTCGCTATATAAAAATATTTATTTCACCAATTTCTATCGAAAATTTTCAATTAATTGATAGGGTCAACTTGTAAAATACGGTCATCAGATGCTTAATTAAAAATATGCTACACTAAAACACTTTCCATTTTTTCGAAATTAAGGAATTTAAAACTTTCGAGTATGATCTTTCTAATGGTATATGAACAAGCATCTAACTCTTGTTGTTATGTGAGTCAGAAAATAAGTTTCCCTGTCGACTGGGGTCAGGGTTGTGTATGACATAGAATGAGACATTAAAGATAAGACATAACTTTATTTTTCCACATAAGTACCAAGTCCATTGAGACATTCGTCATACCTTTTTGATAATCTTCAAAAGGCCCTCCAAGAAAACCTCAGGGTGTGCGTTTGAACTTGAAATCAGACAAGAGCGAGCTCAACGACATTCTTGGATGCAGGAAAGTGTCAGCACGATGAAAAACACCGAGGCGCATGTTCGTCAGCCTGGAACATTTCATGCGTTACCATGACGATGGCAATAACTTTCTGTTTTGAATTGTGATGTTATTTCACGCTTCTCTGGAGAGGAAACATCCGTCCTCCGCGACAAGTTCCCTCTGCAGGTAATGGGCTCCTTAAAGTTTTCTGGAACTCCAAAGGAATTTTGTTGATGGACTTTTTGGAGGTTGGAACCATCAATTCTACAATAACACCATGTCGAAATTAAAAAAGGCGATTCGGAAAAAAGCAGGCTGGGCTTCTCAGATCCGGCATTCTGTTGTTGGATGACAATGCGAGACCACACTCGGTGACGGCAACGCAAAACCATACTGCAATTCTTGGTTGGGAGAGCCTGCACCATCCGCCATACAGTCCTGATCTCGCGCCAAAGGACTTACATTTATTTCCGGCTTTGAAGAAGAATCTCACAATGCTGAAGTCAAGCAAGCTGTTAAACGCACTTCCATATGCAAAGCCCTGTGTTTTTTTTAAGGGTTTTTTGCAGCTCATCAAGCAGTATGACAAATGTCTCAAAGAACTTGGTACTTATGTGGAAAAAAAAGTTATGTCTTATCTTAAATGTGTCTCATTCTATGTTTTGATTTTCACGCACAATTCTGACGACAGTCGACAGGGGAAACTTATTTTCCAACTCACCCTCGTATATAAAGAAGCTCCACAACAGATTCTGCTATTGCCCCTATTTGGCTAATACCTTAGGTAATATGGGCGCAGTTGTCGAAAATATGGGCATGTTCAGCTATAAAAATAAAAATATAAGAGAAACTGTCATCTCTACATTTACCTTTACCCAGCAAAAATTCATGTCTACACAAATTATATGTTTTTTTTTAAAAATAATAATAAGAAAATTTGAACCTTTATTATTGAAAAAAAATGTACCACAAAAAATTTCCAAGTTTTTATCTATAAATTAAAAATAATTGAGTGGCGAAAAACAGATACATTTTTATAATTAGCATAATTTTTACAAACTTAAAGAAAAACAGCTCTGAAGAGGACTTTCACTTTTATCACACTACATTCGTTACAATAGGAGTCACCCTTTATCTCGACACATTCCTCATGGAACCAGGATGTTTAAGAGCTGTAATATTGCACCCATTCCTTGATTTGCTTCATAATAGTTAATACCACAAACAGGACAAATGCAGGATGCATTGTGTTAGCTGTCCCTTGCTGTTGCTGTGCGTTTTGCCTCTGTACCTTCTCTACGACCTACGTTGGCAGAAGAAGAAGGTCTTTTGCACTTGTCAGCTCTCTTGCAACGTATTCCACGATTTTCACATGTTGTTTTCAGTGTTAAAATTGGCTCCTCCAAAAGTGATGCTGCTGACTACTAGGATTCAGTAGTGGCAATAGATGATCCATCTGTTGCTGTAACTTAAGTAAGAGGTATATGGAAGGAAGATGACACGTAGGACGAGGGGATGGTCCGGGAGTAGGCTACCTCTGGGTGTAGGTAGGGTGTGGTAAGCATTACTTTATCAAATGTACTGTTCATATTTCCCGAAATCTTACTGCATATAATTGTTATAGTGACATTATTCAACAGCTGGAATTACTGCTGTCGAAGGAAGAAAGAATGAAACCACCCCACGAACGGATACCACACTCACATAAGATTGTAGCCACTTATAGGTTTTATGTAAAATTAACTAATTTTGCGAGTTAAATCTTAATCAAGATAACTAAAATATAACAACCACCCCAATTTGAAAGATCAGGTAGTTGTACTTACATTAGAAATGGTCCGTTTGCTCATCTGTTTTAACTGCACAACTACACAAACAACACAGTCGTCATGACACTGGAGAATTGCCAACACCTCAGTGCGAATGAACTAACTCAAACCATTACGTGTAATATGAGGTTTTGTTTAAATGTGTCCATATTACCTTAGTGCTCATATTTGTCAAGTTTATCCTACTGTATTTTAAGTAGAGTCACTGAAGTAGATTTTGAAGTGAAACTTCTTTGGGCTCGAGAGTGAATGAGAAATTTGCCCAGTTTTGCGTTAGAGTGAAAAATAAAATGGAAGTAGTCTCTTTCTCCCTCATCTCCCCGAATTGTCACCATGGTGAGGAGATAGGGAGCGGGAGGAAAAGGGGAAGCTGGAGAAAAAGGGCTAGCGGGAACACCACGTGACTTGCGTCATATCCGTGAAAAAGTTGGATGATTGTCCTCCTCTCCGAACTTACCCACCTTCCGATTGGGGTTGAGGGTCCTTTTCCTCCAGACTCGAGAACATCTATCAACGGTTGTATGAGTTGCAGTCAGTGCATTACGGTGTAGACAAAATAGCTCTCGCAGCAAAAGCGTGCCTTTTTGAAATATTTCCTTAGATTGTTGGCTACATGGCAATGTGTTCTGTGGCTAATTTGCTTTTTTAATTTTCATTTTCATTGAATTATTATTAATTCTAGTCAGAATGCCTAAATAAAATGCATAAAGAGGAAAAGAGTTTCGTGAAAGAAAAAAATGAGAAAAACTAGCAGCAAGTCCAGTCGAAAAAATGAAAAAAATGAAAAAACAAAAAAAAAAAAAACAGAAATATAGTACAAATTCCTCAAGTGCTACTGTCAAATGTCCATCAGAGTACAAATGAGAGAATATCGAGCGCGGAAAAAAGCATTGCAAAATACTCTCTTAATGACGAGTTGAAGGGATGGGAATGCTATTGAGACTCTTCTAATGACAGCACAGATTAAAACGAACTTTGTGAACCACCATGTGCCATCAATTACAGAGCCCTCAACAAGTCTAGTGTGTATTGGAACGGATGCATATGAATCGATAATAAATTACGTTACAAAGACTATGATTCCCATAAAAATGCTCATCAAGATTTTCAAAAGCGATTCATTGATAATCCTTTCGGTCACGGGTGTTCGATTTGTGATAAGTTATGATTTAGAGATGATTTGAGAACGCCTGTTGCTGAGCACAAAAAATATTTTACCGGGAATTAATTTAGAAGACATTAAAGCATGCTATTTTTTTAGTAATTTCAATAAAACAGATTGGTACAAAAGTTTGTATGTAGGCCTCTTTTGATTTTATTGATCATCTTGAACGTTGAGAGATACAGATCGTTCAGCACCAAAAAAATGTTTGGTATCCTACAAAAAATTTTATGTATTTATGTTTGGTATCCTACTAAAAAAATTATGTATTTACCCTTATAACAAATGAATTTATCAACAACGTAACATTTCCTAAAAGTTTGAAATTTAGCAACGTAAATATTTCATTATTATTAATATTTTAACATAAAAACGCATATGGTATGTTAACTTGTAAGGTTTGTTCTGATAAATACAATAGATGTAGCTTAAATATTTTTTGGTCATTTATATTTTATTTATTAAAATATTTTGCTGTAATAAAAAAGTTATAAGCGGATAAAAGAAAAATAAGATGAATTATAATTATATATTATTATTAATAATTATAATTAATAATAATAATATAATTATAAATAACACAATAATATAATTAATTATTTTTATATTAAATATTAATTATAATTAATAATTTACACACAAATGTAAAATATGTACCACTGAAAATTTTATAGAATAACTCCAAAAGAAAATATATATTCTAATGCTTTTCTGATTTTCGTCTCTTACTGTATCATGTCATTTTATATAAACTTAATCAAATTGTTTTTGTAGATTCTTCTTAACAAAGCATATAGCTAGAAATAAATGGAAAAATGATATTTGTTTCCAGTTTATTAATAATTTGCACATAAGATATTAATTTAGTTATTTATTTTGGTTTGTTATGGTTAGGTTTAATTATATTTGTTTCTCTCAAACACACATTCAATAATATTACTTGAATAATTAGAAGCCTTTATTTTATTAATAATTCATTGTATGATATCTCAATCGCTTTTTATAACATATTAAATATTTCTGAAAATGTGTTCATCAACAAATCCTTTCGGAAAACTTGACTCTAACTCTTATTTTATTCTACGGATTCTATTTAATTTTGGATTCCTATCCCATTCTAAAGCAACATGAGTGATGGGGAATTCATTTTGAACTGCCCACCCACTCTCCACTCGACGTCACTCTTAGGACATTCATCTGGAAACAATAAGAAATCGAGAAAAGAAACAGGAGGATTGGACTCGAATTCACGACTCGCCGCCAACCATTCCACTACAGAAATAAAAGCCTAAAATAGACATAATTCAGCAACTAGTATGAGTTGAGAATAAAAAATGGCAAATTCTTCATTGGAATTGCTGGCAGAAGGGTGTCATTGGCTAGGTTCTGAACTTGAAAGCTTAAGTTTGTGGGTTCGCTCCCGTACCAAGTCGGTTGATTTTCAAGAGGCAAAAAATATGTATCATACACATGTAGGATTATGTGGCGTGTTAAAGATTCTTAGAATACCTTTTTGGCTTGGGAGGTCTCTGCGAAATTAAATTCCTAGCTAAATTTTGCATCGTCAAACTGGGTGTCAAAATTGCATTGTGGTAATTAGTATCCACCTTTAGGGTGCCACACTAAAAAATGATACCAACTTCCAGGGAATGTACTTTGTCTGCGGTGGTAATTACCAATCTATAACCCCATTTCAAAGCATGTGTTACATCTTCTAAAATAATATTCAAAATACAGAACGTTTTGCAGAAATTATTCTTTGGAAAAATTATGTATTTTTTTTCTAAAATATGATTTACTTGTCTTTCATATACTGTAAGTCAATCAGATTAGAGAAGTAGATTGTTATATTCATTAAATTACATTCAAAACAATTTTTACAGTTTAGTACAAATCATTGACAATTATTTAATAGAGGGACTTAGCGACAACTTTTTTTAAAAATCAATATTTCTCTTTTTTGAAAAATACTTCTGTTTATGAAAAGAAAACTAAAGCTCGTAAATTATGAGTGCAATATAAAAAATTTGGTTTGAAAACGAAAAAAAAAGCGCTGTCCTGAAAATTCCATAGAGCACAGCTGGTCATAAGAACCCCAACACCATGAAAATGAGATAATACAAGTGAAATTCACATGAAAGGGAAATAATTAACACTTACGTCCATTCAAACGACGCAGAAACAGCATCACAGACTCTGTTTTAAAGAAAAGTTACTCAGCAGGATTCTCATTAAGAAATCGCATTTGAATGCTGATTATTTGTGAGAAGATGCCTCTCAAAAGTCTCCTAGCGTATATTGGAAAGGGAAAATGTCAAGAGTATGGCCTATCGAGAGTGGGGTTTATCGTTTGTTTCAAAGGGATCCCACTGAACCGCATGCGTCACTAACGCCCGAGAGGATAGACATATTATCAGGTCATCCTTGAAGGATTGTACTGCCACTTGATGTTAGATAGTGGGCTTGTTTGTAGAACGACAAGTATTGTCAGAGTGACATCTGGCAATATCAAAATCGATAATCTGAAGATTTCTAGACTTCCCTTAATTTGCATAACAGCGGATAAAAATAAAGAAAGTGAAGATTGTGCAGTAAAGTAATTAATAAAGATTGATCTATAAACTAAAATATTAAAATTGATTAAAATAATTGATTGTACATTACTAAAAAAGGGCTACAATGAACAGACGGCCAAATAATGATTCATGGAATGAACAGTAGATAAAAAGCAGCAGAAAACAGGTTATTTAAAATAGGCAAAAAAGCATGGATTCATTCATATCGTATATAATCTTACCATCATCATCTGATATATTTACGTTTTCCTGCAGTTTCCAGGTTTTTTTCAATGCCTTGATGTAGATTTTGAGATATTGTTCAAAGGTAATTTTGATTTTGTAATACTGTTATCCTTAAGAATGGAAGATTTTTCAGATTAGTCAAACGGATGAATATTAAAACTTTAAAATTATGATCCAAAGCAGGATGTATTTCAAGGCTTACATGTAAACATGTGGATGGATAGAGGGTTTAGAATGGAATGGAATGGAAGTACATGCTATTCAAATATCTTTGAAATGTAACAGTATAATAGGTTGGCAAGAAAGTAAATTCGGGTGTTTAGTATGCAATTTTTTGGCACAAAAAATTAAATTTAATAAGTCGAATATCTTCCATTCTGTTGAAATACCTGATAATTTCATAAATCTACCCTCATTCTGCTCCCTATCAGAGACTAAGTGGGATTGGAGGTGATCGCTGTGATTAAACTTTTTACTACTTCAAAAAGTTTTGTTAAAATAAATGATAATTAGGTGGTGCAAGGTCGGTTTCATACGATGGATGCGACATCACCTCCCAACCAAATTCCAAATATTTCTAAGAATCAAGTTTGGACCCTAACGTTATTGCAGACGATCCATTTTTCATCCCGGATTATCATTTCCATCCAAGTTGACAAAACTTTTAAAATGGTAAAAATTTCGATAATAATTGGGAGAAACTTCCTCCCGAAGTTTTTCTCTCGCCGTCCTAAGGGTGTGGGAGGAAGGAAAGCAGAACCAGAGAATTCCATCTCATCACAATTATTTATTGAGTCAAACAAACTAACCAACAACAATCTATTCTCAAAGTGAATGTCAAATGAGTAGCACGGAGAAAGCAATGATTATCAAGCAAATATGAGGAATCAACTTATTTAACTCAATGTAATCTATCGTTGATTCCTAACCTCAAATTTACTCATTCAACTCAGTGCCAAAACACCACTCTTAATCTTTACATATGATGCCCTTAAATCGTGCTTAGTTGAGTTTTTTTCTGAAATTATATGAGTTCGGAGTCATGGCAACATTGAATCAAAGAGAACGGAAGAAATTTTAATGATTAAAGCTTGTTATTAGTACAGAAAAATTTTACACTTAAAAACACCGAAATTATTTTTTTTGATAATCCTATAGATATAAAATATTCATTTAAGATATAGCTGACGAACCATCAAAAATAGATGAAAATCATTTGTAAAATTCCTCAAATGATGAAAAGAGCTGGTCTTTCATTTTCTCAATATTTGGTCAGTTTGGGTGATAGTAAAAATAGTGCTAAAAATTTAACAGGCAAAACATATGTTTGAAAGCTTCTAAATGAGCAACATTTCATTTCATTTCTTCTATCATTTTCTATTTGACATTTTGGCCTGCACTTGGAATTAGAAGGATGCTAATAATATAAACGCATACATTTCGGGACCTAAATTATAATTAATAATAGAATGTCTAACAACCGCACATGTATAGCACACAAACTGTCCGTGGCAAAAAATTTGAGAACGTTTGAAACTCTGACACTAGAAAGAGAGCAGAGGATTTGGAATGCGGTGATATTACGGCGTAAATTGAATATTTTATGTGATACCTACAGCCAAAAGTGAAACTTGAAAGAAGAACTTTCGATAAAAATGATTTTTATTATGGAGCAGATGTATTTTCTACAAGTCAATCCCCAAATCGTCCTCTTACAACAGACTCAGGGTTGCCACCAATTCCTTCAAGAGCTATATGGAAACCACATAAAGATTTTAGGGAAAGATCATTTGGCAGCGAAAAAAAAAGAAAAACGTGAGGATCTTGATCAACGTTGAGTTTCGGGACACCCTTGATGTAAATAATTACAAATTTACATCTCTCATCTAAAGTCAGTATTCTAACGAAGAAAAATTATACATAAGCATTGATTAGGGGAGTTTTATTATTTTCTCATTTCATGTTATTTCTATTTCATTAAAATTAATATTTACAGCTAAAACTGAGAAAATATTGATTCTTTGACACAAACGATTATTTTTTATTATAAATCCATTTTAAATAACATTAGTGCATCAAGTCCAAATATTGCAGCATGCGGCACAGCTTAGTTTTGGATGACACTAATGCTTTTAAAGTTATCTGTTTGCACTTCTCCTTTAAAAGTGCCTACGGCTTTCATTCCTCCGATTCCCAATAAAATTGAATTAGATGGATTTAGTTCCCGGATATTTAAAATTTATCAAACATATTTTTGCAAAAAAACGTAGTTTCGCTTTCAATATTCATCTCTGATGTTAACCATTTTGTAAAGATTGGCGTCTTTTAGAGAAGCTGGATTTCGTCTTTATATTTTATTTTAAATCCATTCAAAACGATCAAACATGTACCTTTACAATGCCAATCCCTTAAAGTATCCTTTACTCTACTAAATGAAACAAAATATATATTCTAAATATAACTTATAATATCATATTTACGATTCACAAGTTAAAGTCGCTTTTGTCTGACTATATCAATGTCTATTACATTTACACTCTTGAGGAAAAATAATTTTTAAAATATCTGCTTAGAAACTATATAAGTTATTGATCTAAATTTGCGAATCTTTTCATTCATAAAAACTAATTTGTTTTCATTTTTATCATGGATATTATAATACAGCCAAAATTTTAAAAATAATAAGCTTTTAAAAATAATATATTCATTGAGAGAAATAACAAAAAGATAGAAACCTAGATACGTAAAATAATTCAATATTCCCTAACCATGAGGAAAAAAGGATGTGAAATTAGAGATATATGTAAGAGCTTACGACGTTTTTTGCTATACTGAGCTCATAAAACTGAAAGTAGAAACACCATTACTATGAAAAATCTGTAAAAAGTATTTGATAATGTATATATTTGCTTTAATGCCTGTTGTTTCCAATCGCCGGGGAGTTGATTCTGGACATTAAAATTGCTACACACCGGGAAGAAATGTAGATAACAAAAAGATATTTATTGGACAAATATATATTATACTAGAAAAAAACAAGTGATTAAATTTTCAAGAAATTTGAGTGCATACATCCTAAAAAATCAGTACCAAAAACAACCACCTTTGCCAGTAATACCAGCACTTATACGCCTGGGCATTGAGTAAAAGAGATTGGATGGCATGTACAGGTACAGATGCCCATAATGCTTCAACACGATGCCATAACTCCTCAACCGTAGTGACTGCCGTGTGACGAGCCAGTCACTCAACAACCATAGACCAGAAGTTTTCTATTGGTAAAAAATCAGGTGAACGTGCAGGCCAGGGCAACAGTCGAACACACTCTGAATCAAGGAAAGTGTGTACAATACCGGCAACATGCGGTAGCGCATTATCCTGCTTCATGGTAGGGTTTCGCAGGACTTGAATAAAGGGTAAAGTCACTAGTCGTAACACACCAGAAATATAACGTGCACTGTTCAAAGTACCGTCAATGCGAACAAGAAATGACCGAGATGTGTATCCAATAGCACCCCATACCATCATGCCATGTGATGGGCCAGTATGACGACGAGGAATGCACGCTGTCAATGTGAGTTCACCACGATGCCACCGAACACGGATGCGACCATCTTGATGCTGTAAATAGAACCTGGATTAATATGAAGAAATGACGTTTCGCTATTCGTACACCAGGCTCGTCGTTGATCAAACTATTGAAGACGCTCCTGTCTGTGATGCAGCGTCAAGGTTAGTTCCAGCCATGGTCTCCGAGCTGAG
Source organism: Trichonephila inaurata madagascariensis (assembly GCA_019973955.1). Taxonomy (NCBI): domain Eukaryota; kingdom Metazoa; phylum Arthropoda; class Arachnida; order Araneae; family Nephilidae; genus Trichonephila; species Trichonephila inaurata. The sequence goes on along the minus strand of BMAV01001458.1, from coordinate 938,736 downwards.
AGTCCATGCTGCTGCAAACGTCGTCGAACTGTTCGTGCAGACATTTGTTGTCTTGAAAACGACCCCAATTCTTAACTCAGAGCTTGTGACGTGGCTGCACGATCCATTAAAACAATGCGGGTAACATGCCTGTCCTCTCGGCTGCTAGTGATGGGGGCTGTTGAGAACCAGCACGGCGTTCCGTATTACTGTCCTGAACCCATCGATTCCCTATTCTGCTAACAATCCTTCTATCTCGTCCGGCGCAAGCAGGAATACTGTGATAACAGCACAAATAGGGTGCCCTGTAATTCGACCTTTATCAAAGTTAGAAACGTGCTGGTACGCATTTCTGCTTCTTACACGAGGCTTCACAACAACTTTTCACCAAGTAACAACATTCAAATGAAATTCATGTATGAGAAACCGGCTGAACAATTTCCTCATTCAAATACATTGTATTTGTCGCTACTGGTGCCTGAATGCGCTGAAAAGCTAATACTTTGCATATCACAGCAGTTTCTTCCTGTCGTTTAAATTTCATGTCTGAGGCACATCGCCTTCTTTGTGTAGGAATTTAAATGGCCAGTAGTGTACAAGTTATCTTGTTTCAACCATTAAATTTGGCTATTCGTCTTGAAATATACTGCTTAAACTGATCTTTGCTTGTTATATAATGTGTCTTTATTGTTTTTTAAAAATGAAGCCAAAAATTCACAATAATATAACAATTCTACACTGTTGTTTAAGAGAATTTTCTGAGTTGGTCAATTATCTCTAGAACTACTGTACGTATTGCAATAAATTTTGTTTTGTACATAGGGTTGATATAATACAAAAAACAACCATTCATCAGTGATAATACACGCGCATGATCATGTATAACACTCATCAGAGTAGAGAGATATAAAACAGCGGTCGTAGAATAGAACAAAAAATGGATTAATAGGCGGATATGGTCCCCTCTTACAGATATACAGGCCATGCACCATGATTTTGCGATACAGGTGCCGAAAAATTATTTATTTCAGAAGAGGTTTACTACAAATATTTTTCACATTGACTGCAAAAAAAGTCAAATGCCGAAGTCGTGACTGCACAGAGTGCCAGGTGTACAAATTTGGGAATGATCGAATTACAAATCCGGATTAAGGAATTCATGAAAAGGCGGAAATTCCATATTTTAGTTCAGATGCAATACCAAAACATCTTGGGGATCGATTTTATGCAGTCATCTAAAATTACACTTAGATAAAAAAAATCGTTAGTTATTCCGGATTCACAGATAAAACAGTTACCAATAAGAGATGAACATGTAGAGATCGATCTTTCAATTACGAAAAGCTGGGTAATCAGCAGAAAGAAGAATTACAAACACTATTTAATAGTTTCAGGGAACTTTTTTCAGATAAACCAGGGCTTGTGCCCATGTTTTATGTCACGAAATTGATAAGGGTGACTTTTGAGGCCATATAGATATGAAAGAGTCAAGCAGAATATTATAGATTCCCACGTGAATAAAGTGCTAGACGAAGATACAATTATACCCATCCAGTCACCATACGCCCGTGGTTTTGTGTAGCGAAAAAAATGGCTAACTTCTTTCAGATTCTTCAGAATATTACTGATTCGTGATAGATTATCACAGGCTAAATGCAATAACTAAATATCCTAGATATCCCATAGCGATAATTGATGATTTAATCACAAACATCCCCCATACTGAAATAATGCCCCCGTTGGATTTAAGATCCGGATATTTTCAGTTAGTGATAAACCCCAAGCATATTATTAAAACTCCTTTTGTGACCAAAAAGGGGGCTCATGTGTTCACTCGCATGCCATTTGGTCTCTCAGGGGAATTTTCAAAAAGCAATTGAGATCAACCGGTTAAGAGTCGTTACGTGAATATTTATATGGATGGCGTAATTATATCATCTCCATCGTTTACACACCACGTAAAACATTTAAAGGAAGTTTTCAAATCATTACAGGAGGCAGGTTTGAAGCTCAATAAAGATAAGTGCCATTTTGCCTGCGAAAAATTGAAATATTTAGGCCTTGTTATTAGCAAAGGGGACTCGAACTGATGAAACAAAAGTAAAAGTGATCAGGGAAATGAAACCTCCGAAAAATGCTCGAGAAAAAGCAAAATTTTGGGAATGACAGGATGGTATCAAAAATTTATTATAGATTATGCGGATCTCAGTGAACCGCTGTATCAGTTAAAAAGGAAATCGGTAACATTCATTTGGTCGAAGGAGGAGCAAACTTCCTTCTTAAACATAAAAAAAAATCACTCACAGAGCCACAGTTTTTAAAACTCCCGGATTTTAATATTCCATTTGAGTTGTTTAAGGATGCGAACGCATTTGGATTGGGTGTAATTCTCGAACAGCACCAACGACCCATAGCATTCGCATTCAAAATTCTGAATAAGGCTGAAAAAGGGATTACACTGTTACGAAACGAGAGTGTTTAGCTGTTATTTGGGCATTAAATAAATACCGCACGTATTTTGGGTCACTGCTGATGAAAGTCATAACAGACCACGGAAATTAACAAACGGGAAAAATGTGTCTAGTCAAATGATAGGTTAAATAGCAGAGTTCATCGACGAATGGGAACATCGCCCAGGTACTCCAAATGTGGTATCAGATTTATTGTCAAAATGCACTGTTGAAAGCATAGCTGATTCGAAAATATCTTGTGCAATGATTGTGTTATCGTCAAAGGAACAATTAATTCAGAACTCTAAATTAGGTCATATTTTGAAATATTAAGAAAAACCCGATGACAGCTGAGTTAGTGCGAGAATTGGTCCCACGATTTTAAATTAATTGACGGATTACTCTTGTACGCGAAATACAGTACCTCTCTTGTAGAACTAAGATTGTACATTCCCTTCGTAGTGAGATAATGCGCGAGTTCCATGACAAGTCAATGTCTAGACATTAAGGTAAGAAAAAAAACATATTTAAAATTAAAAGATTCGTTATTTTCCCTTTATGAGGATATATATATATATATATCCTCATAAAGGGAAATATAGGAGTGGTAATTGTTGTATTAAATATGAGAGAAAAATCGTTCAAAAATTGTGAATTGAATTATTGATAGGATGCTCTTTGGTGAGTTTTTAATGATTTACGCTATTCATTTGTGAACATACTTGGTTTTTAACTTGAACTTTCGGATTTTAGACATTTTTTCTACCTATACAACTATTTCAAAGATGAGTGCGTCATCTTTGGTGTTCGAGGGTTCACTTATATTATGCAATTAATTGTTTTAGAATTTTAATATTTTAATATAATATCTTTCAGAATTCGATGGCGAATAGTTTAATTTTTCAAGCTTAATGGTTTAATTTTAACTTTTTAATTTTTAAATTTTTGAGAATTGGATATTTTCCACTTAACTTACCAAGTTCCAATAGGGGGAAGGCTGGCGCCATCAAACTAGTTTAACTAACCCCACTTATCGGTCCTAAGTCCGAGGCTGCATTTGGATACTTTATAAATTTTTATTTTATAATTTTTTAATTTTGTTTGAAAACGTTGGAATTTTATCTTTGATATTTGCCATTGATATTTTGAAATGGGATTTAATGTTATAGGATTCATATGGTTTCGATTTTTTGATTGATTATAGGGTTGTGATTGAATTATATATATATATATATATATATATATATATATATATATATATAGCCGCACACATAATTTGCTACAAGTCCCGACAGCCCAGTCGGCAGAGCGTCTGGAATTTTTGTTTTCATTATTAACGTATTGTTTGTCTAGGTTCTAGATGAATCTAGATCATTCTTTAGAGTGCATACTGGATATTTCTCGAATATTCGGTAAGTGTATAAAAGCCGAGTACGTCACCAGTTGGGCGTGTTCTCAGTCCAGTGTTGTATAGAGCTTCCTCGTTAGAATAAATCTAATTGTTTGCTTAATTGAACGGTGTACTTCTTTCGAACTCCGTGACAATATACACTGCTGGCCACCATAAATGCAACACCCTGAAGAAAGCATGCAAAAACATGAAATTTATAACATGCATTAGCGGAGGGGAGATATGCAAATGATTAGAATTTCAGCGCAAACACACATCACGCGCGCCTGTGGCGCCACCTCAAAGCGCTATTTAAGGCTTGGAGATTTCGACGATTTCAAGTTCGGCAATTGTGTTTTTCTTGTGGTTTTTCAAAAAACGATCAGTTATGTCTCGTAGAAAACAGTGATCAGCTTTTGATCAAGTATCCGACATTGACAGAGGAAGGATAGTGGCCTACCGAGATTGTGGATTATCTTTCAGAGAAATCGGTAGTCGTGTTGGACGAAACCAAACAACTGTAATGCGGATATGTGACCGTTGGATGCACGAGGTTATGACGGACCAACGTGGTCGATCGCATCCACCTCAGTGCACCACTTCACGTGAGGACAGGCAAATTGTGCGTATGGCAGTGACGGATCGCTCAGTCACTTCACGAACCATAGCACAGCACATTGAGTCTGTAACGCATCATTCAGTGTCTGCGCGTACAATTCGACGCCATTTACAGAAGAGTGGTCTGTCCGCAAGACGTTCATTGCTTAGTCTACCCTTGACGCAGAACCACAGACGTCTCCGCCGCCAATGGTGCGATGAAAGAAGGAAGTGGGTGGCAGAATGGAATGAAGTTGTCTTTAGTGATGAGTCACGCATTTGTCTGCAACACCACGATAGTCGGATTTGAGTCTGGAGACACCGTGGAGAGAGGATGCTGAACAGCTGCTTTATGCACCTCCACAATGGTCCTGTACCGGGTATTATGGTATAGGGTGGAATTGGATATCACTCTCGCACTCCTCTAGTATGCATTGCGGGTACTTTAAGCAGCCAGCGCTACATCTCTGAGGTGTTGGATCCAGTTGTCCTTCCTTATGTTCAGGGCTTGGCCACAGCCATATTTCAACAGGATAAAGCGCGACCATACGTGGCACGCATTGTCCAAAGGTTCTTTGTCAATCACCAGATTGAATTGCTTCCCTGGCCGGCTCGATCTCCGGATCTTTCACCGATAGAAAAAATGTGGTCCATGGTTGCTCAACGATTAACCCAGATTACACCCCCAGCTGCCACACCAGATCAACTTTGGCAGCGTGTAGAAGCTGCTTGGTCTGTTGTACCCCAAGAACACATCTAAATTCTCTTTGAATCAATATCGAGGCGTGTGGCAGCGGTGATCTCCAGCAATGGCGGCTACTCTGGCTAGTAATTCTGGCAGGAACAACACTTCACAGAAGTCTATGAATTTAATCATTTGATACTTGGTAAACATGTTATCTACAAAATAAATTTTGTTGTGCTATCTCTTGTCTTTCTTGGTGTTGCATTTACGGTGGCCAGCAGTGTATAAATATGTTGTAACGTGTGACTTATGCCAGAAAATTAATTATAAAAACGCGTTACCAGCTGGTTGATTAACACCAATTGTAACAAATTATCCAAACGAAATAGTGTCATTAGATTTATTAGGCCCATACCCAGCTTCTAGACCTAAACGATATGAATTTATTTTGGTGATCATTGATAATTTCTCTAAGTGGGTTGAAATTATACCCCTGAGAAAAGCCTATACTAAAGCGGTTGCCAATGCCCTGTTCGAAAATTATATTTCGTTTTATGGAGTTCCTATAAAAATGATTAGTGATAATGTTCCCCAAATTATATCTAAAGTTTTTGTGTACATAAGTCACAGGTTGAACATAAAGCACGTGAAAACAGTCGCGTATTGACCGCAATCAAATCAAACTGAAAGAGTTAATCGCACTCTTCTACAAATGATTTCTAGTTCTGTAGAAGACAATCACGAGAATCGGGACCAATTTCTCAAGGAGTTCGTTTATGCCTTAACCCATTTTATCCCACTGTCCTATTTAGAGGACAACTGGAAAATATTATGGGGAAATCATTATTTGTATGTTATGAATATTTTGACTATTGAATCATGTAGGAATATGTTTTAGTTTCTTCCAGTGTGAGTTATGTGTCTCACCCCTTCTTCTTCCCCTGGAAATCTTGCTTAGTCATTGCATTTGGGGGCACAGTTTATATCATCTTTTTGTAATTGCAGAATTATTTTTCATTTTACTTTGGACACTTGGCTGGGCCTTTTTAATGTGGCTGTACTCTTTCGTTATGATCCCGGAGGTTAATTAGAGCGATATTGTTCTTAGATAAGTTTTTACAAATTATTTCTTAACTGTCCTCTAAATAGGACAGTGGGACGAAACACATGGCTTTCTCTCTTTATAACAAAGAGTAAAAATAATAATAATAATAATAATTTCACTTTTAGTGTTTCCCCCATGCTCAGTTATGTCAGTGCAAAGATTTCTAAAGTTAAAGGAAGCATTAGAATTATTAAATAGTATAGGTCCAAATGAGAGAGATATTGAAATTGCTAGGTTACCAGAAATTACTACTGTGTTACCAGATGCCAGCGAAATAACTGAAGAAGATGAAGGGGAGGATAATGAAGTAAATATTGGTGAGATTATTATAAAATATGTTCCTGGGCCTTCGGAGGCTAGAAGTGGTGATAGTTTCCAGACTGAAACACCCACAAGCTCTAGTGCTTTGACAACAAAGAACAAAAAAAAAGTTAAAAGACATCAGTCATTTTGGATAAAGAATAAATCATCGCTTTATACAAAATGGGAAACACAGGATGAATCAACTGCAAGTGACTTGCTCAAGCAGATGGAAACTGCATTGAAAGATAAAACTCCAACAGAGCTTTTTGAGCAGTTTTATTTCGCTGAAGTTTACGATCTCATTGTAAAAGAAACTGTGTTATTGATATGCCGCAGTTATAAAAAACGAACACGATTTCTTGGCCACTGCAATCGAAATACGTGTTTTTATAGGAATTTTGCTTCTTACTAGTTATCATTCAAACACCAGTGAACAGAATTATTGGCCTGATTCTCTGACACCTTGGCATTACCCTGGTGAAAAATGCCATGCCAAAAACCCGCTTCCAAAAGTTTAAATCTTATTTACACTCTGTGGGCGATGGAACTATAAATCAGCATGTCCAGGATCGGTCCTGAAAAGTTAAACATTTATATGTCATACTCAATAATAATTTTATGAAATTTGGAGGTGATTATGAGAACACACAAAGATAAAGTGAACAGAAAGATGAAAAATTTTATAAATTCTTGCAACAAATATATGGGCGATGTATACACCCACGACTAGTTAGCTAGATTTCATTAAATTAAAATTCGTAGGAAAAAGTGGTGCTGGCCACTTTGTATATGCTCACTGGATATGGCTGTGGTAAACACCTGGATAATTCACAAAATTCTCAACAAAGATAAAGTCCGAAAGTTGAAGGAGTTCCGAAGAGCTGTAACAGCAGTTTATCTAAAAAAATGTGATAAGAACAAAAGGTAGACCTAGAATCTTGACTGTACCTTCTGGTGCAAAATAAGATATCTGTAAAGATAGTGTTGGTCATTCTTTACTAAAGCAAGAAAACAACGTCGTTGTCGAAGACAGTTCTGCAAAGGAAAAGAAAAAATATACTGTGGCAAATGTGACAAAACGCTTTGTCAGGCTTGCTTTGGACCTTTCCACCAAAATTAGTGTGAAATTTAACTCAAAAATGAAGAATTCTTTTTGTAACCAAAAAAGTATTATTCAAATAAAGTAAAATTTTGTACTGGGAAACAGCTTTTCAACATGGAAGAGAACACTAAAACACGTAAGGGCAAATTTTATCCCAATGTCCTACTTAGAGGACGGGTCAGATTTCTTATATAAAATATATGAATATATAAAATATATAATATATTTGTTAAGGTTTAACTTACTTCAGAAAATATAATTCTACTCAAATTTGAGTCAAATAAATAAATTGGAATAAAACGGGTTAAGAATGACTGTTCATGAAACTACAGTAAAAACTCCGGGAGAATTAATTTTAGGCAGAAAACTAATCACCCCGTTTCAGAAGTTGGGGATGGTTACGGATGGTGCAGATTGTATGTGTGGTAATATTGAAAAATTGTTTGAGGAGGCGAGGCGAAATACTAAAATTCAACAGGAAAAATGGGCAAAGTATTATAATAAGAGAAGAGTGGAGGTTAACGTCAAAGTTAAAAATTTGGTATTAGTACAAACGCATCCTATAAGCTCTTCAAGTAAGAAAATTGTAGGTAAATTCAAACCAAAATTTGAAGGTCCGTATGAAGTTGTGAAAGTGGAGAACAATAATGTTGTGATTTGGAAATTTTGTAAGCAAACAACGGTTAACGTAGATCATGTATGGATTTATCATACAAGAGAAAGAGATGAGGGTGTTGTGGAGTCCAAAGGATCAGATAACAGAAAGTGTAAGGCAACACTGTCTGAAGGATCTGGTAATAGAAGACCTAGGGTAGCACAGTCAGAAGGTTTAAATAATAATAGGTCTAGGGCAGCACAGTTAGAAACTGAGGGAAGTATAAGTTTAGAGAATGAAAGGAATGATATGTGGTGGAACAATGGCGAGATAAATGAATGAGAAACGAAGGTTCGACTGAATCATCCACAAAACTGAGTGATCCCCGGCATAAAAAAAAGCCGATGGAAGAAAAGATGTCCTTCCTCATCGTGGTCGGACTAACCGTGGTCGGACCATCAAGAAAAGTCCACCTAGAAACTATAGGTTCAAAAAGAGGAGAGTACCTTCCTCTGTTTCCTCCGGACCCTCAAATAGAAAGATGACCAGGAGAGAATCCAGTCCCTGCCCGCCTAAAGCAGCCGAAGAAAGACCAGAGCAGTCCAGACTATCCAGTCCTTGTTCATCACGAGGAGCAGTGGCAGCCGAGGAAAGACCAGTCCAGTTCAGAATAATCCAGCCAAGAAGGATCCCCTTATGACCTAAGAAACAGTCGACAGTTCAATAAAAGGCAAGAACAGTCCAGAAAGACCATTCCCAGTTCTTTACGAGGAGCCTTAGTAGCCGAAGAAAGACCAGTCCGGTCCAGCCAGAGAGATCAAGACCTTATAACGTACGAAGCCGTCACAAGTTCAGCGGAAAGCAGGAGCAATCCAGAATCTACAAAGTCCGGCCCTACCAGTGACGCATCAGGGGAACAGCCCACCAAGAGGTCCCCCCTGAGCTGAGAGATGAAGGTATCCAGGATCTACCAGAAAATCTCCTAAGACAGAGAACCCACAACCTCGAGGTCCTATGTGGGGACACATCAGAAAGAATTTAAAGAATTACAGCCAGGTTGCATTATTCCTTTTATTTTCTTACTGAAAGGTAGTCAGGTGATTTTTGCAAGATACAAGTTGTATTTTCTTAAAGTATTTTAAAAATACGAAAGTTGCCACTGAGTTGTGTGCATTTTTCCTACTATTTGAAAAATGAACTTGAGTATGCAAATTTTTTTTCCACAGAAGTGAAAAACATTTGTTTATTTACATTTGTTTGCTACATGTTAAGACTCTGTTATTAGGCGAGAATTTCTTGTATTGTTTGTTTATAATATTGTATATGTTTAAAAATGGAATATATTTACTATCCGTTATCCACCCGCTTCGCTGAGTATTTCGTGATGAATAAACATATAGAGTCTCTGTATATATATATATATATAAATTATTGATATCTTAGTCCTAGTATTAAAAGTTCGATTGTACAGAAAAATATACTTATATCATTAACTCTTCCCTCTTGATATAAAAAGGACGGAACTTCTCTAATATTTTCTAATAATCTCTAAAATTGAAGTAGAATAACCTTTTGCACTCTCGTAACTCAATAAATAAGTGGATTTCCTCAAAACCAATTTTCAATGGATCTCTACTCCGTAAAATAAACATGTGTGACACATTTCAAGTCTAAATCTAGTAAGAAAACGGAATTTTTTTATTATCAATACTTCCCGTAACCAAGTTGAGAGACGATGTCCATAAGAACCAGTCTTAGCGGATTTCCTTTCAACAAAAGAAAGGTACAAACCACATTTCATTATTATAGTCCTGGTAGTTCGAAAAGGGAATTTTTTTTCAATTCACCCCAGTAACGACCGTTCCTTCCAGGAGTCGATTGCTGTAAAATCTAATTCTTTGTGGATCTCTATTCAACCAAAGAAACATGCTTAGCACATTTCAAGTATGGGGGGCCAAGAATTAAAAACAGGAATTTTTCTCTAGAACTCTCCTTGACCCCTCGTAAATCTCCTTGGGACTCGATTTTAGCAAAACTCTTTGTTAGAAGAACTCTATCCCATGAAAGAAACATGCTTACCAATTTTCAAGCAGGTAGGACTAATCTTTTAATAATAAAAATATTTATTTATTGCACCCCTTAATCCCCCGAAATGTCCCTTGGGGGGGAAACTTTGCGAAACCTATTTTGTAACGCTTCTCTACTCTATGAAAGGAATCTGATTACGAAATTTCAAGGCAGTCCATCTAATAGTTTAAAAGTAGAAATAATTACCTCTAACACCTCTTAATTCTCCGCAACGCCAATTGGGGTTAAGGTATCCGACTACGTTCGGAACCGTGATTTTGCAAAAGCGTGTAAATAGATAATATTTATGATATATAGTATCACATAGATTAGAATACATGTATAAGATTGTTTTAAAGACATGATGACAAAAAACAATTTTTTAAATACAATATTTTGGCAAAAAATAAACTTAGAATAACCTTTATTCCAAATGTTCTCCTTTTATAAAAAATGCTTCTATTGTTTTAATATTTTGCCTGTATATAGCTCAGACCTCTGTACAGAGGCTCAACTAGAATTTTTGAAATGCATAACTCGGAAGTCGGTTTATCCATGTTTTACGAAAACAGAAGGGAGAAATTTTAAGAAATACGCCGATAATTATTTCAAATGGTTGTAACTCTGTAGTTGAGCTAGTCATATAGCTCTGTAGTCATATAGTTGAGCCTCTGTACAGAGGTCTGAGCTATATGCAGGCAAAACATTATTATAATAGAAGCATTTTTCACAAAAGGAGAACATTTTGAAAAAATATTATTCTAAGTTAATTTTTTGCCAAAATAGTGTATTTAAATAGTTTTTTTTTGTCACTTTGTCCTTAAAATAATTTCATACATGTATTCTCTCTAATCTAAGTGACACTAAATATCATGAAAACTATCCATTTATGCGCTTTTGCAAAATCGCGGTTCCGAACGTAGTCGGATACCTTAAATTTCATAAAACCCATTTTGTAGCTGATGTCTGCTCTATGAAAGGCATCTGCTTACAAACTTTTAAGTACGTCTAATAATTTAAAAATGGAAATAATTACGTAGAACGCCCCTTAAACCTCGCAACCCCACTTGGGTGTTAAATTTCACAAAATCCATTTTGTAGCGGATCTCTACTCCATGAAAGGAATCTGCTTGCCAAAATTCCATACATCTAATGGATAAAAAGTGGAAATGATACCACCCCTTAAGCACCCGCAACGCCACTTAGGGAGCGATTTTCACAAAACCCATCTTATAGCGGATCTCTACTCCATGAATGGAATCTGCTTACTTAATTTCCAGATTTTACGTCTAATAGTTTATAAAAGGAGATAATTACCTATAACGCCCCTTAATTCTCCACATCGCCACTTGGGTGTCAATTTTCAGAAAACCTATTTTGTAGAGGATCTCTACTCCAAAAAAGGAATCTGCTTACCAAATTTCAAGACTGTGCGTCAAATAATTTAAAAACGGAAATGATTATCTATAACGCCACTTAAGTCCCCGCAACGCCAATTGTGATTCGATTTTCATAAAACTCATTTTCTAGCGGATCTCTACTCTATGAAAGGAATCTGCTTACCAAATTTCAATACTGTACGTCTAATAGTTTAAAAAATGGAAATAATTATGTATAACTCCCCTTAGGACCCCTCAGCGCCCCTTGGGATTTGATTTTCCCAAAACCCATTTCGTATTGGATCTCTATTCTATGAAAGATGTCTGCGTACCAAATTTCAAGACTGTAAGTCTAATAGTTTAAAAATGGAAATAACGCCCTTTAGGCCCCTGCAGCACCACTTAGGATTCGATTTTCACAAAACCCATTTTGTAGGGATCTCTACTCTATGAAAGGAATTTGAGTACCTTATTTCAAGACTGCACATCTAATAGTTTAATAGTGAAACTAATTATCTATAATGCCCCTTAAACCCCCGTAACGCCCCTTGGGATTCAATTTTCGCGAAATCCGTTCTTAGCGGATGTCTACTCAATAAAAGGAACGTGCCAACCGAATTTCAAGTCTGTAGGTTTAATATTTCCGGAGATATCGTGATTAGTCAGTAAGTGAGTCACTTTTCTCCTTTATTATTTGATATATTTATTCATGTATTATGTATGTTGGCATTTAACATCTGGTTTGGGGACGCGGCGTAAATAGGAAATGCTAATCATAACACTAACAGCGCAGAGCGATTGGAAAGGGAGTTCTGTAAAAAAACCGGATGTGTTTATTTATATGAAAGTATATATATATATATATATATATATATATATATATATATATATATATATATATAGCAATAATTAAATTAAAAGGAAGACTAATAAATCCTAAAACATTTTCAGATCAAACCAAAAGAACCAAGAACATGGAACCATTACAAACCAAAAAAGAGAAATTTAGCTAGAGTGGAAAAAACTACTATGATTTCCCGAGCTGTCACTGGCTTAGGACAGTGAGACAGGGTTAAACAGTGTTTTGCGAGATCTCAACCTTCCCCTACAGCGGAAATTTTCGACATAATAGCACATGAGATAATCCAAGGCAAAGGCCCAAACCCACGTGGGTGAATATAACAGCAATAGAATAGAATTGGAATAATAAATTACTATAGGAATCCGGGAGAAATAGACTAATATAAATATGTATAAACAAAAAATATTTGCAAGAGAGGTTAAACATGATTGTGACCATAATTAATAATATTGAAAATGAGCGAAGAAACTAAAATCTTACCCGATGTATACGGATCCCAAAAGTGCACTGACTCGATGCACAGAAAAAAAATCAGCATAACTAAGAATAAGGGCGCCATCTATATATGTTTTTAGAAACTAAATTTATTATACGAATATATTAAGAAAATTAAATACTATAAACTAAATAGAAATGAATATATTAAATAATAATAATTAAATAGCTATAACTTTGAAGACAAATATTTATTTATAAAATTAGCTGGATAGTTATAGTCTAGGCAATTTTGAAAGAATTTTTTATAATTATTATTTCTTAGAACTTCTTCAGATACTAAATCATTATTTCTTTTTATATAATTTAGAATAATATTTCTAAAAATTGAAATGTGAAGGATACTATCCCAATATGGCATTTTTATAACATTAAAATCAAAAGCGTCTCTTTTATCAAAAATATTACTTATTAGAATATTATTTTCAACTTTTAATTCTAGATCTAGAAAGTTTGCTGACTCTATATTGCTATTGGCTTTTAATAATTTCAAGTAGTTTGGATAATAATTAAAAATAGGAGTAAAGTCAACTTTATTACTGAAAATAATTAAGTCATCGATGTATCTAAAAAAGTAACAAGAAACTGTATTAATTTTTTCGTTCTCATAATAGTGTAAATAAATATAAGCCAGACTATTACTTACTGGGCCACCTTGTGGTAGTCCTTTAATTTGTTGATAATAGTAGTTATTATGAAATATGTAATTTTCTTTCTAAACAAATTGTATAATAGTATTATATTTATCATAATTTATCAATTTATTAAATGAATAATTAATATAAACATTTTTAAGCACTTTAATCATATCCTCTATATCAATAGAGTTGAATAAGTCTTCGAAGTCGAAGCTATGCAAGGATTTAATACTCTTACCTTACATGTTCTCAACGATACCTTTACTATTATTTATTATTTACAATAATGGAGTTTGAGATATTGTCTAGAGTGTGTTGTATAACTTTTTGCAACACCTTGCCTGGTTGTGTAATATAGGTATTACAACCATTAGTAATAGTTCTAAATTTAATTGGACACTTATGAATTATATATATATATATATATAATTAAAATAATTGATGATGGACATATAAGTTTGAAAGTTGGATATTGTCAATGAGTATATATAGTGCTAATTTTTTTTTCCTTGAGAAGATATTGATTTAGTTTTCATTTCAGGGTGGCAAACCCTGACCAATGATATCTTGAAAAATTTATGAAGAAATAATGTTCAAAACTTAAGTGAATTCTAGCATTTAAGTAATGTGCTCGACCAGGTTTTTTTCCCTAATAGGTTTTCCCTTGGTCCTTGCCCAAATGGGGTGCACAGTAGGGATTTTTTTGTACAAGAAAATGTCTGGCAGTAAAATTAAGTATAAACATTTGCTAGTTGTTGTTTTTTCTTGCGTATTCACATATATCTAAATTTTAGGCATGATGTGGAGTTAAATTTAAATTCTTGTCGACTATTTTTTTAATTAAGAATGAAAGTTTTTTTAACATAAATTTTTTCGGGGTGTTAAGACTCTCAAATAAATCACGTTTTCTTCATGAATAGGATTGTGACGGACCTTTCCGCGATCCTTCAACTAATCCTATTGGGAAATCTTTGGACTATTAATTCGTGTTATTCACAACCAACCCTTCGGAAGGAGAAAATCATGATATTCAAATTAACTCAATATAAATAGTTGAAGTTTTCTAGCTATAATAGAGAGTTTGAGAGGAGATAAACCCTATTCAGGTGAGATTGTTACTGACGGATATCATATTTGAATTATTGTGAGTAAAGACTTATTAGGAGGAAGTTTTAAAGTGACGATTGTTCACTAATATTAAATTGATAATAGGTTAAATCGAATGATAGATTAGATCCTTTATAAAGTAAGGATCGAGTCTCCTAATCTTTCGTATATTACCGTCGCTGTTCCACTTTCGCAGTTAGCACCGAGATATTCTCTTACTATTATTAATTGGAGTTGATTCTTTTCATTGTGTGATAAATAAATAGATTATTTGGATCATAGCGAGTGTTTTTTCCCTACCTCCCACATATCTAGGTGCCCAAGACAGAGTTGAGAACCTCTCACACATTATAAAGTTACCCGAGGAATATTGGCGACAGACCTTGAAATTTTGAACCATGGTCAAGTAACGAAACCTGAGTTGGCAACCCCTCTCTTAACTTGCACACCACACCAAAGGGAGGACGTTTGAGACTCGACATATTTTAAGTGAAGTGGCCTCCTTTGCACGGTGGATCTTAGCTGGGCACTAGGCTCAAACTCATGATACGCCAGGGACCTCAGCCATCATACCTTAGTCTTTTTTATTCCCACTAATAACTGCGTTAAATTTTTCGATGCTCCATGTTAGAGTGGTATTGAAAACTGCTTGTTGAGAGCACTGGGGCACAATCACCATTTTCGTTCAACAACTTCTCAAGCAGGATATGATTCTTCATTGAAAGTCATGTCCAACTTCACCAACACCGAATGAGAACTACCTCCCCTTCCCCCCCTCCGTTTCTATAACAAGTGTCAAATGCGGTGAGAATGTCACGTCTTTTAATTTGCTCAATTTTTACAACACCATCTATATTGATAAATTACTTCTTGTGAGCTCAAATCAAAGTACAGATCTTACAGGTAAATTATTCTTTTCCACCGCCTCACTTTCGAAAGTGAGATTTCAATTGTATTCACCGTATAATCTGTTTGAGGACCCTTTTGAATGGAAGGTTTTAGAACATATAACTGTCAAAAGCCAACTGACAAAAACAATCCGGGCGTCTACAGTTCCTAGATAGGCAAGAGAAAGCGAAACCAGTTCACTCAGAAAGACAAGATCTGTTAGAGTGCTGGGTGTACACTAAGATCTGATACCAGACTGAATGTGCATTTTCTACCTGGCATCCTAAGTGAAACACTTGCCGCCGAAACTGAGCATGCAGAAGATCATTTTACGTAGTCATGCTATAATTGCTCGCTTGAGAAAATCAACATACCTTTCAGGGATTCTTCAAAATTACCTTACATGAAAAAACCAGAATGGCCATGAAACACCCTCGACAAGTCTTACAAATAGACCTTTATTGTGTGAGAGACAGAGAATATTATCGTCGCTCTATTCAGCTACATGAGGGATTTTGGCGATGGACCTCGCCATTTTGAATCACGGTGAAGGGACGAGGACGACATCTTGTCAACCCCTCCCCTAACTTCCACACCTCACTAACGGGAGGACGCTTGAGCCTCGCCCTATTTACCCACACTTTCACACTTACCCACACTTTATCTCCGTTACCTAGACCACTAGGCACCAGCGGCTACCCTTTTATTGTGAGGCACCAAGTCGTGCTTTTCCGTAAAAGCTTACATTACTATTTTTTTTTAAATTTGATATTTTGAATGCGTCTGTGATTTCATGGCAGGTAACAGAACAGAGATCAATAAGACTGAAAGAAAAATATCATCATACATCTTTAGAAAAAGGAGAAATCAGTTTCTAAAATGTTTGAAAAAGTGTTCATAAAGTACAAATCTACTGAATTTTTAACGTCACACAGTCTGAAATATTGGTTCAAGAATTTCTATTTGTAATACGCTATGTAAAATTGAATCCAAGAGAATCAACTTGACAAATAGCTTGAAGTGTTACTGAGATATTTTTTGAGAAAAAATGTGAGTTGAACCGCAATTCAAAAGAAAATTGAAAAAGGATGTCTATCACGGCATAATTGCAGTGAAGGTCATTCATCTCTCGAGGGAACAGTGGTAACAAGGTTAAGCCTTTGTCAAAGAACACGTAAATAAAACGTAGGAGTTTTAGAAAAATTTAAGCTATTCAGATGAAAGCCAATTTTGTGTTTTCGGTATCAAAGGATGAATCTATGTACAGAATGCAAATCTTTTTCCGACTGTCAAGCATGGAGGAGGAGTTTGGAACTAGTGGAGTTGATTGAATCCCAAAGGACAAAACTGATTGCTTCAACATATTGAAAAGAAATCTCAAGTCAAAGGCTTGGGGTGAAGGATTTTTACTTTGAGCACACGATGTACATTGTCAAGTGAGGGATGTTCTATTATTTACCAAAACCCCCTCAGTCACCAGACTTCGGTGCGATTGACTCGAGAGTAAAATCAGGGATAGAGTCATCAAATCCAAAGAAGTACTCCAACCTGCCATTGTCGAATAAAATAATCACAGATGAGATATCTTAATCCCTCTTGGTCAGGATTCATCTCTTCCTCTTTCTCTGAAGTATCCATCAGCGATGACGTCAGAGGAGTTTTTTTTTCTTTTGAAGTTTTAAAAAGAATACAATGTGTGATGTTTTCTCAACTGCTGGCGAATGAAAGCATATTTCGGTTTATATTTATTTTTAACTAAAAAGTATTTAATAAAGTTATAATCAATCCTTAAGAGCAATTAGTAAGAAAAGACTGAAGAGGAGCATCGTAATTTTTCAATAAAAATGAGAATTGCAATATTTTTGTGTCCAAAACAAGAATAAAATATAATGCCTCATATATGTACAAGCTCTATTTCAGTTGCTAAGGAATATAATCCTAAAAGGCAATATGACACATTGCAAAACTGACGTGAAGACAATTGTAGGAATTGAGAGATCAATTCTTCAAAAACAATGTATATTCACTAAACTTTTTGGAAACAACTCAGTTGTTTTAAAAGTTAATTATATATTATCCCATGAAATCGCAAGCACAGATAGAAACCATTTACTGAAGAGGAATTAATTAGTGAATGCTTAATTACAGCGGCAGAAATATCATGTTCAACACAAATAAAAAAAAAATGTCAATGGAAGTCAAAATACAGAGTTGATGAAACAGTAGAGAATTTTTGAGAAACAAGCATAATTTCAAGCCTTTTCTATTGCAATTTATAAAAATACAGATAATCGAAATATCGCTCAGCTGGCCGTTTTTATTCGGATTTTATATTTGCTAAATCCTTCCTGTGCATAACACAACCACTGTACCTGACATTTTGGATGCACTTACGGAAGAAATATAATTTACCATTAAAAGGTGCGACTGATGGTGCATCTACCATGACTGTTATTATTACAGGAGTGAAAAAAACATTCCAACACCATAAGAAGAATAATTTTTATAAAGAGAGTCACAAAAACTTTAAATTATATTCGAGCACATCGATTTAATCCTCGTCATTTGGGTTAATTTCTGCAAGACATAGAAAGTGAATACGTTGCAGGGAAGCGATGAAATTAGAGATTTGATCAAATCCCTTAGTTTTTCTCAATCTTTTGACATATGTGCACCCCTTGTATAATTTTCGTAGCGCTGAGTACACGTCGTCAACAAATGGATGCATTTTAGTAACAATAAAAATGTATTTATTTATCTTTTTTGCGACATACACAAAATAATAATAAAAGAGAAATAAAATTATTTATAGTAAAAATACCATTTATTTGGAATTATGAGAAGTGTGAAATTGTTTGTGCTGAGCTGACAGATGATCCTAATTTGGTTGTTAATTTTAATCTCTCTCTCTGAGATGCGGCTCCACTCCAATTGTCTGTTCCTTTTCTTACCAAATGTCTACAAATGCTGAAAAAGCAACTTCACTTAAATATGAAGTTGGAAAAGACAAAAGTTATTTCCTAACTTTTTCTGTTAAAACTGGATTTGCAAACAGAATAATGCACTCCTTATATTTATTTTTCAAGGATCCGTCTGAAGCCAATTGTTTTTCTTCCACATGCAACAACTCTTCTGACATGGAGGATGTGTTAATGCAAAGCGGATATCTTATCAATTTTTTTTTTAAATCAACGAAATCCCCACTTGCAAACTCTCCAAATGTTGTGTTATGCATCCCTTTTAGTAACCCAACCTGTTGTAATCTCATGAAGAGAAGGAAACGAGTTTACTTCTCCATTACCAACTCTCCTTTGCTATCAATTTAGTTTTGCGATGGCAGCATTCACTTTATTTTGAACGTGAAACAGTGACATGTCTTGGCCTTGTTGATAAGTAAAGCAATTTAAAACAAAGAATATACTTGCTAAGTATACCAGTTTACAAAGCCATTTCCAGCCATGTAAACAATTTTTCAACACATCATCAACTCATCAGTCATCCTCTTAAAATCTTCAACACATCTATCATTAAGAAAACATTCAAGTACATGTCTTTTAAACAATCGATTTAGAATTTTTCCTCGAGATAGCAAATGAACATCGGTACGAAAAAGAAGCTTCGAAAAAATATAAACATTTTTGTGAAAAACATGATACATTCAAAGGACGGTTTTTAATGTAGATAAAGATTTTCATATCAAACTTTCTATAGATCAGCGGGCTTCTTACGTGTTGCCAAAGTTTCTCTGTGTATGTAACAATGTTTGTGGATACGACAATTGGGCCAACATTTTGAATTCTTGCAACGAGTTCTTTATTAATTCCGATCCTACTTTTTACTCCATCTGTGCTTATTCCAACAATTGAAGACCAACAGCGGTCCAAAAACACCAAATTAGAATCCAAACCGATTGAAAACAAGTGTTGCAAGAAAAGAATAGGGAAAAATACCTTCACAGATACTACCAAAAGGTGGGTCGAATTGGTACCAAGATGTTTAGAGGCCATTAGAAAAGCCAAAGGACATGCAACTAAATATTGACACTTTTTTACATGTGAGATATTATGAAAATTTCATTTTTTCATTCTTAATTTTTTGAGGGAAAAGTCTGCATATGTTTATTTAAAATGCTTCTGAATCATTTCATTTTGGATCTTTCCCTTTTTATCGTTCTTTATTTTTACTTCAAATTAAAGCATTTATTATGTGCAAAAATATAAACAAGTTTTCATTTATCGGCAATGTGTTATTTCGAAAATTGAATTTATCTAGTCAAAGTAAGGTGTCTTCTCAATTGTAGCTTATTCAATTGAATCAGAGCTTTTATATTCTCTGTGGTATTCTTACTAAAATGCTTATTTTAGATTCAACACATATGAATCTTAATTTTTCATTTTCCCAAAATCTATGAAAGGCATATTATCTAAAGATATGAAGAAGTGAATTATTTTATTATAAGTCATTAACAATGTAGAAATGGCGAGAAAAAAAATTTATTTTAAATATGTGTTTCTCATGAATAATTTTCTTACGTCGGATTTTATATTTATAAAACTATAGAAAGCAGTCGGAATATTTAAAGCCATAATTTCTTCCAATCTGATGACAGAAGAAACACCTTTCAATATGAATGCTGTCTTTTTTAAATAAAACTCATATGACAACAAAACGGATGTTCTCTCGGGATTTATTTCAGCAATTGCTATCTTGCTAATCGTAAACTATGTTTCGTCCTCAAAATATTTACGATAATTTGGATTACAGCAACGTTTCTCAAATTGTGGGGCGAGCTAGCCCTACAGGATGGATGCCAGCAAATCAAAATTCAAAAATAGAAGTTTATTTTAAAAAATTATTAATTTATTAAAAGGAAACAAAATAAAATACATTCTGACATAATAAAAAATAAAATGCACATTTACACAGATAGAATACACTTATAAATGTATCAGTAGTGTACAACGTGTGTGTATTTCATAATTTATTAACAATATTATGTTAAGAACAAGTTTAATAATTACCAGTGACTCCCCATGGACATTTTATATAAAAATTATCAAGTAATACTTATCTTGATAATTTGTACGGTTTATAATTAAAGTCGTAGAGTAGCTTTAGCATCAGAGTACATTATTGCTGAATTCAATACATTGTTATTGTATGGAGGGGGGGGGGTGGTGATAAAATTATGATAGAGAGAAAATTGGGTCGCAGTTATTAAAAGTTTGAGAAGCCTGAATTACAGCTAATGCATTATTTGAAAACTCTCTCGTACAAGAGGAATCTTATTTTAATTGAGTCGGATTTTTGAAAGATTCGTTCGAATCCTAAATTCAGTTGATCCCAAGTTTAATAAACTAGTCTTTGTTATAATATAAAACGAAAGAAGAAAACTTTTTCGTTTGAATCCACGGCAATCTTAGGATTCGGGTAAGAGCGTTTTCATTTGAAACAGCTGCATTTAAAAGAGAAATAATTATTTCCATCTGCAATTGTCGCTTTCATTAAGAACTCGTAAAAGTTTCTCAAAATATTTCAATTCCTAATTACTTATCATCTTAGTACTTAGATGAGTGTTGGATGCTTGTTAGTAACAATTTCACGCAGTAGAGGAGTTTCGTTTTTAATAATATATTTCGAAATCAGGAAAGAACGAAATCATTTCGATTGGATGGATTGGATTTTGGTCTTTAATATAATCAATTCACGTGGAAACAATTTTTTACTGTCATTTCAAATTTCAACTTAAATTATTTTTAAACTTTCTCCTTCATTTAAAGGAAAAACTCAAAGCACATAAAATTGATAAAATTATTGATTGTTTAATTTTGTCACGCTTAGATGCAAGACAATTTTTCATGAACCTCCTAGCTATTTTTGATGGATTGTGATTTTGAACCAGGGTCAAGTGATGGCGAGGATGTGACGTTGCATAACAAACTTGTACACCACGCCAACTTCCATGGTACCACTTAACACTAGAAGGTCCATCGGTGTCAATTTGACACCGGAGCCTGTTCAATTTGTTCTCCTTTCCACATTTTTACAAGGAATTTGAAAATTTTTCGTGACTTTTAAACATTTTGCAATGTAAATTACATGGTAAAAGTTTTGTGGTTCTAGGTTAATTAGGAAAAATTTCGCAACTAAATATACCTAGAACGTCCTCTGGTGTCATTTCGACACCAAGGCAATTTATCATCATAAATAGCAGTCGCGTTCATCATTACTATTAGTAAAACAAACTTCCCAAAGTCTATCGCACATTTATTTGACCTCCTTGAATGCAGTGTTATTGGGTCAACAGCGGAAACGAATCTATTTTTCTAAAATTGCTGTCTAAGTGCTTCGTTACACGGTATTTGGTTATCTGCTCATAAAAAATAATTTCATTCGAATTCCAGAGCGACACCCTGAAACGATAGCTCGTAGAAAAGACATCAGCCCTGATGAAATTGCTAATTTATTGCGAGAGATTCCTGAGAATGAATCAGATGGTGCTGAGCTGTCTTGCAGTAATTTAGATTCCGATGAAGGCATAAGATTGTGTGAAAGTGACTGTGAAGAATCTGAAGAAAGCGCAGATGTAAATTCAAACTCAGTAGCTCAACAGCCCATGAGGGCAAGGGTCTACTGTGTCCCTCCCAGTATACGTGCTCATTGGGCGCTGAGGTGCATGAGCAGATGTCTCGATCAGGTGGTCAGTCTGAAGCGAGACCCCCAGTGTTTAAGGCCACACAGTACCCTTTTTCAAAAAATGTTTTTTGGAGACACAGTAATAATAATTTGTGTTTTATATTTTGATAATATTACTAAGCAGATTCTGTAAGTAAAAAGTCCGTTTGACCTGCCATTATTTTACAATTTTAAAAAAATTAGGAATTTTTGAAGTTTTTTCAAACTTTTATGAAATACTCTATTTTTAAAATTTTTTAGTCATTTTAAGTTATTTATATTTCTTAGGTTATTGCAAACAAAAGTTAGTATAGATTTGAAAATCTAATCCCTTGTTGATTTTTAATAATTATTTTTCTAGAAAAACCGGGAAAAAACACGTAAAATTTTAAAATATCAAGTTTAACATTTTTTAGAAAAATAACTAGAGATATCAGCCCCAAATCCATACTAACTTTTATAGAACATACGTTTGGAAGTATATACAAAAAAATTCAATGCTCTATCTTGAGCAGAAAAAATGCCTTATGGATTAGAAAACACTTATACCTTCAAAATTGAAAGTCTGAGAAAAACGCACTTAAAGTTTGTAAAGTCATAAAACAAAAACTTATAATGCCAGTAAAGCTCTAATTTCTTAATATGTTACTTTCCAATGTGTGTTTTACATTAAAACACTATTTTAATTAAATATGACTGAAAATAATATTTTTAATTCAAAATATGTTTTTGTTTAATATTGATAGCATTTGTTAAGACGACAGTTTATACAACTTAATCTTAGTCTAATATTTTCACAAAAGTTTTGAAACAAAAAGTATTTATGTAAAAAATAATAATGATAATATTTTAAGCTAAAAATAGCCAGGTTTGTTCATAAAATTAAAATTTTTTCAGTTTTAAATTGGGGCAGTTTTAGCTCTTGTCGCGTACGACTTTAAAATACTAAAATATAGTACTACAATATGGTTAATATAATGAAATTGAGTGCATCAAGGAAATATTCAGTTATATCTGCAACATTTGTATTCAGAATACTTATATTCGGAAGTCTCAATGAAGTATCAGCTGATGAATGATTTTTAGATGCATCATTTTCAGTAGTATTCCATCTCTTCCAAGTATTTGTTTCTTACAGTAACCTGAGAACGCTTTAGCTATGGTATTTTCTCTACAGGAAAAAGTTAGTGATAAAACTTTCGTTATATAAACTATTTTTAAAGCAAAAATTGGCCATAAAACTAATCTTATTTAATTAATTATGTGTGTGTGAGTACTGAGAAACCTCAAAACATAATCAAGCAGAAATTATTTTAATAATGAAAAATGGAATTAATAACCAAGAGCGGAAAAATGCTTTAAAATGAAACAGAGACCAAACCCATAGCTCATAAAACTTCATATATCTTAACAACTAATTTTCTAACAGGTTTGAAATTTGGTGGCAAGTTTTTCAGTGATGGGGGCCACTAGAAAATACAAAAAAAAATTCGCTAAATATGAAGTTTTTAGGGTACTATGTAGTCTTACCTCCCCAAGCAAACTTGGTACTCATTTATCAACCCACTGCAGTAGGAATGAAAGGTTGTGTCGACCTTTCCCTGCCTTCCTGGGAATAGAACCCGGACCTGCGGTGTGAAAGCGTGATACGACCACTGGGTCTAAAAGTGCATATATAATTGATAATATTCCAGTAAATCCTAATATATGTATTGCCAGGGAGGGCACAGAATGGATACCGTATAATAGTAATGTTCCTGGCAGATTTACGACGCGATATGTTTTGCGACAAAGCAGTGGCTCAAAATGATTCGAGAAACATCATGTCAACATCAGTGTTTTATGATATAAAGGGTCATAAAATATGTTAATTACATGAAATGGTATTAAAAAAGTCTTCAAACTAAATCCTACTGAACAGTAGTCGTGCAATTGTTCAGTTATTACAATTATTTTATACCACGGTGTCGAAATGACGTTTAAGGGTATTCGA
This sequence comes from Trichonephila inaurata madagascariensis, assembly GCA_019973955.1. Lineage (NCBI taxonomy): Eukaryota > Metazoa > Arthropoda > Arachnida > Araneae > Nephilidae > Trichonephila > Trichonephila inaurata. Next base: position 914,426 of record BMAV01001458.1, on the reverse strand, counting down.
AATCTCGGACGTTCTAGTATTCGCGTTGTTTATTTATGCTCCATGTGGAAGTTAGGAGTGTCATCACCACTTGATCGTATTTCAAAAGGATTGGGTGGCTTCAAAGGGTGGCCCCTATAATAATTCAGTGTGAAAAATTTAGGCCTCGCCAGATGCCCTTGTACATGACGGAACTTTTGGAGGCATCTCGAACCCAAAATTTGGCACAAACAACAATACCCCATGAGCATAGGGTCATGATTGCTTGCTTGCAGTGGCCAAAGTATTAATAAAATTTATTATGGCAACCATTAAGATTGAAAATAAAAACTGAGGCATCGTCCAATGTGAAGAAAGAAAAGCTCTCCTATCCAAATAAAATCAAAGAAATGATGGACTAAATTTTACTAATAAATTTGAAAATTCAATGTTTTTTGAAAGGAAGGACGTCATAAGATATGGCGGTGTAAAAATTAAGTTCATCAAGGAAATTCATCGTCTGATCAAGTCCACGGACTCGTGGTCATGAGTTGGAGCCGCTCAATACCCGCCTTGTAGAAAAGGCACATTCAATTTGTCGAGGCCCCAACGTTGATGTGGTGTGGAAATCAGGACGGCTCAAGTATCCTCCTCGTTACTTAATCCTAGAACAAAATTACCGTCGCCAATAGCCCTCGTGCAGCTTTCTATTGTGACGTTAATGTGTGTGCTTCACTCACGTTACAGCGAAGTAGGGTGGAGGAGGAAATCGAAGTGAAAGTTCATTGAAAGTATGTTTGATGTTGCAAGATAATGTCTTGTATATGTAAATAATATAGATCCTCGGAAGCAAGAGGATCCCTCAGCATTAATAGGATTCAACACATGCAGTGAAAATTGAGAAAAAATATCTCATTTACAAAGTATCTGAACAACTTCAAACCATTTCTCAGTCACCCGATAAGAAATACATTAAAAAGGAAATGAACAGAAAAAAAAATACAATGTCCAAGACCTTTAAAAATGTTTTAGTTAGTTAAAATATTAGCCCTAAAATAGCGACTTTCGCTAAATTTTTCCGTATGGCATGTTTTGTCTTTATAAGCCCTTCGCAAATGTTTTTCTTTCTCTTCTTAAATTACTACCTGTATTACTCAATGCACATACTCAAATGTTTGTGCGAGAGATATATACTGTGTGGGGCAATTTGAAAATGGATCAATGCAAAGCGTCAAAATAATGAACGGGTTGAAAGAGAGCTGATTTTTCTACGATTGTTATAGCTATAATTTTCGGTGAAAATAGCAAGTGTCTTGCTGATTTTTAAGGTTTGTATCTGTGTTGCGAATTCGTATATTTTGATCTGCATATTAAAAGACTAGAGTTAAAAATACCTTTTTATCGGAAAGATTTCTAGAGTCAAATTAATTTTGCATGCATTATTACAAGAGCACACGGATTAGAGACGGAGTGATTAGAAAAGAATTTTTTCAATAATAGTTTAAATCAGAGGTTCCCAAACTTTTTAGCCTCATAGACCCCTTGCCATGGTTTTCAGGTTCAGGTAGATCCCTGCTTACCTAATATTGAATTTTTGCCAATTAACAACTTAAATGTCTTTTTGACCGCTGGTATTGTTACTTACTTTAAAAGAATTGAATTTCTAACTGCAGTGAAGTGTAGCGTTTAAAATTTAAGGAGAACATGTTAATAAATTAAATTAAATTAATACATAAAATAACTGAACAACAAACAAATGATTTTAAAGAGAAGGATTCAGTTGGTGCTTCGATAACAAATTTTCAACATTTTATATCAATCTAACCAGGAGTAACTTTGTCTTTTTTTTTTTTTTTTTGTCCAGTTTTCTTTCCCTTCTTTTTGTTTGTTTTTGACTCACTGAAACTCCCTGCCACTAGGAAAACTTTCTCAAGATATTCCATAGTTGTGACAAATAACAGGTATTTCTTTTGAAAGTCAAAATTGCTGATATCTCTTTCTAAACTTTAATTTTAAGATCTTCGTTAGGGCCTGTTCTGTTCAGTTCCTATAGTAATATGGCATTTTTTTTCAATGGGACTATAGGAATTCATTTTCTACTGTGGTATTATTAAAAAAAAGCAACCGCAAACTTGGTTTCAAAATCTGAGAAAAGGGCATTTAAATATAGAATGTAAATTAAAATGTCCTAACTGATTGTCCGAGACAAATTGAAAAAGTTCGCGATGTCCAATATTATACTTCTTTAGCTTAATTCTGGAAAAAAATACTGAAATGGTCCTTGTCTTAGTAAAATGTATGTTGTTACCTCTAACTACAAATTAACCTCACTAAATTTAGTAAATAAATCAGTTAAATTGATAAAATCTGGTTTCCACAAGATTAAACTTTTTGAAAGACTTAACTCACAACCTGGTTTAATGAGATCCAATATATCATAGACCCCTGTTTACACCTCATAGACACCCAAATTATTTTTTTGCTGGTGTGGACCCCTTGCAGGTTGTCATAGACTCCTGGGGGGTCTATATAGACCACTTTGTGAAACACTGGTTTAAATTATAGTTGCTTTCAATTGAGTTCCAACCCAGTGGAACAAAAAAATATAAATCTTCCTATCAACGTCAGAAATCTTGGTTATGTTTAGATTTACTATTTGAAAAGAGAGTAGTTGTTTAATTTGTTGTCTCATTTGTATATTCAAAGAAGTATCTCTTTTTAGCTAAGCAGATATTGAAATCAAAAGTTAGGTCATTTTAAATCTACACAGTACCCTAAAAATTTCATATTTAACAAAAAATTTTTTTTGCATTTTCTTGTGGCTCATATCATTGAGAATCTTGCCACCAAATTTCAAATCTGTTAACAAATTAGTTTTTAAGATATCTCTAGTTTTCTGAGCTATGATTTTGGTTTCGGTTTCATTTTAAAGCCTTTTTTCTCTCTTAAATTGAATTAATTGAAAGTATTTTTGAGCACAATCAACTCTTTTAGTGCGAAGTGTTTATTAGTTACAATTTTCATTACTAAAGTCATTACTGCTTAATTATGTTTTGAGTTTTTTGAATCCTCATAATTAATTAATTAAAATTGATTTCAAGGCCAAGTTTTGCTTTAAAAACAGTTTATATAACTTAGAAGCTTTAGCATTAACTTTTTCTTGATGAGAAAATGCCATGGCTAAAACATTCTCATGTTGCTGTGAGAAACAATATTTCGAAGAGATGGAATTCTACTGAATATGATGTATCTAAAATTCAGTCCTCAGTTGATACTCCAATTAGACAAACTACATTATAGTAAACATATTGTAGTGCTATATTTTAGTATTTTAAAGTTATACACACAACAAGAGCTAAAGCTTCCTATACTGTACAACTTAAAACTGAAAAAATTACATTTTATGAACAAACCTGGCTATTTTTAGCACAAATTAGTATCACTGTTTTTTTGTACATAAATTCTTTTTATTTCAAAACTTTTGTAAAAATATTAGGTAAAGATGAAGCTGAATAAACTGTCGTCATAATAAATGATATCAATTATATGTGAAAATATATTTTAACTTAAAAAATTATTTTCAGTCATATTTAATTAAAATAGTATTTTAATGTAGAACACACACACATTATAAAAAATACTGAAAAATAGCATATTAAAAATTACAAGTTAAAGGGCAACATAAGTTTTTGTTTTATACCTTTACAAACCTTAATTTCGTTTTTCTCAGACTTTCAGTTTTGAAGGTATAAGTGTTTTCTGATCCCTAAGACTTTTTATCTGTTCATCATAGGGACTTGAAATTTTTTTATACTCCCAAACGTATGTTCTATAAAAGATAATGTGGATTTAGGCTGAGATCTCTAGTTATTTTTTTTTAAAAAATGCTAAAATTAATATTTAAAAATTTTTTTTTTTCATGTTTAGCTAGAAAATTAATTATTAAAAATCAACAAGGAAATAGATTTTCAAATTCATACCAAATTTTGTTTGCAATGATCTAAGAAACATAAATAACTTAAAAAGACTAACACATTTTAAAAAGTGAGTATTATATAAGAGTTTAAAAATTTTTTTAAAAATACTTAATTTTTTAAAATTGTAAAACAATGGCTGGTCCAACTGACTTTTTACTTTCAGAATCACCTTAATAATATAATCTGAATATAAAACATAAATAATTTGTACTGTTAATGTTTTACTGTTTTTGAAAAAGAGTCTTAAGATTTCATGGAAATTTCTGACTTTCCATTGCTTTATAATTGCAGTCATTAGGATCGAAAATACAGTCATTGCCATAAAACTTTAAGGACCAAAAAAAAGTCGTCAAAATGAAACGAAATTTTACATAAGTAAGTGATCAGAAAATCAAAGAAAAAGAATCATCTATTGCAGAAAAAAGTACAAATGAACGGAAGTTTTAGCCCTGTAGCGCGAATACACGATGCGATGGGAGCGGGCATTGAGAAATACGAGTTCCGTATGATGTCCTGAGGCATCTTTTTCCACAGTTGCTGTAAACGCGCCTATAGTTCAACAAAACTTGTAGGCTGTTCAACTTACCGAGCTAAATCATGCTAGATTGGTGACAAATCTGGGAATCGAGCAGGTTAGTGAAGAGTGGTAATGTGGCGGACGCAGTCTTGTAACATCCTTGCTGTGTGTGGTCGAGCATTGTCTTGTGGAAAAATAGCTCCTGTCACTCCTGCCATGAGTGGCAACACATGTGGCTAAAGGATGTCATGGACGTAACCCTGGGCTGTCATTGTGCCATAGATCAATATTAGGGGTGACAGTGTATCGTAAGCAATGGCATCCCATACCATCCCACCAGCTGTGGGAACGGTGTTTCATTGTAAATTGAAGGCAGGATTACAGCGTTGACAACGGGGCCACACACGAACACGATTGTCAGTACTGCTCAAACTGAATCTGGATTCACTGCTGAAGAACACCTGGTTACATACCGTTTCAATCCAATCCCGTCGTAAGCGACACCACTGCAAACGGAGGCATCGGTGAGTGGGTGTCACTAGCCGCCCACGTAATGGTTGCCACGATACCAAATTTTCTTCAGCCAACCTTCCACTTTTATGTTAATAATGCTGAACAAAAAACCTATTGGAAATAATGGAGAGAATGTCTCAATCCATTACAAGATAAAGGTAACTTACCTAAAAATTGCACTCAAAAATGCAGAACTCGCGCTAAATCTGAGTACAATAAATAAGTTATTGCCAGATTATACATATATATATATATATATATATATATATGTGTGTGTGTGTGTGTGTATATATATATATATTATATATATTTTCACTTGGCATCGTTTTCCCTCAGCGACAAAACATGTAGATGGCTCACTGAATAAAAACCATTTTTAGGAAAACTTGTTTTTAACTTGAAACATAATATATACAGGATGTATCTAAACTCTGCGGCAAAACTTTAAGGGGTGATAGTACACATAAAAACAAACAACAGTAAATGGGAAACTTAGGGTCTCAAACATCTTTCGAAGGAGATATGTGCCTTTAAAGTTTATGGTCCAAAATTTCAAATGATTATAAAAAACAGAAAAATGGGTCGATTCGTTAGCTGTTTTCGCTTAAATTATTCTTTTTATTAGTATTTTCTTGAAAAATAATTTTTAAATATAAAGCTCAAAAACGTTGATAGAGGGCGCTTTAGACTTTGGAGTAACAAACAATTACTTTTTACTGTTATTTTTTGTATCACATTAAATGCTTTCAAAAGCTTAGATTTAAACTTAAATTTTGAGCTCAAAATTTGAATCGTTGGGAGTGGTCAAGTAGTGCAAACTCAACTGTGTTCAGGAGGTGAAATTTAAACTTCCCTCCTTCCTTGGACACAGTTCAATTATTCATGATCTTCGATGCTTGGTCGCAGACTAAGCAGCAGCTACTACCCACTAAACGTAAAATAAGCGAGAGAGGGATGACAAATTTAAATAAAGAAGTTATTCATAACAGACATGAACAATTTCTGTCCCCAAAATACCCGATTATGCAAATCACCCGATTTACATGCAAAGTGTAGTACACAAGGATTTAACTGTATGGTGCTAATTGTATGTAAGGATGTAAAGTTCTACTGCAAAGTGTTCCAGCCAACATAAAGGCTCGTATGTGGTTCCAACTTGAAGGAGCACCTGCACATTTTAGCGTAAATACAGCATATCCAGGGCGAGGGATTGGGCTCTCCTGCCTAGACTTCTTCCTCTGGGGCCATATGAAGTGTCTTGTTTACGTAAGCCCCGTCGACTCCAAGGCCCTGGATGCAAGGACTGCCGTCGTAGCAGGCGAAATCCGGGAGATGCCCGGGGTATTTGATAATGTTCGACATTCCCTGTGAGGCTTGCATCTTTGCTGGTGGGCGCTTTTTCGAGCAGTTTTGGTGTTTCCGCAAGAAAATCATGCGTGAACCATTTTCTACGTGTCATCATTCATTCATACGCACTACGTACATCAAATTGTTTCTTTTTATTTTGAACAGAGAAGTTGCTCATGTCTATTATGAATAATTTTTTTTTTAAATTTTGTTATCCCTCTCTCGTTTAGTTTACGTGTAGGAGGTAGTAGTTGTTGCCTGGTTTACGACACCAAGATTGGGAATAACTGAACTCTATTCAAAGGGAAGGGAGTTTCAAATTTCTCCTCCTGAACACAATTCCATTTGGGCTACTTAACTACCCCCAACGATTCAAATTTTGAACTCAAAATTTAAGTTTAAGGTATCCGACTACGTTCGGAACCGTGATTTTGCAAAAGCGCATAAATGGATAATTTTCATGATATTTAGTGTCACTTAGATTAGACTATATGTATATAATTGTTTTAAGGACATGTTGACAAAAAAATTTATTTAAATGCAATATTTTGGCAAAAAATTAACTTAGAATCATCTTTTTTCCAAATGTTCTCCTTTTGTGAAAAATGCTTCTATTATAATAATATTTTGCCTGTATATAGCTCAGACCTCTCTACAGAGGCTCAACTAGAATTTTTGAAATATATAACTTAGAAGTGGGTTTATCCATGTTTTACGACAACAGAGGGGAGCAATTTTAAGAAAAAAGCGCCTATAATTGTTTCAATGGGTTGTAACTTTGAAAATAATGTGAATTTTTCAAAACTCATAGTTGAGCCTCTGTACAGAGGTCTGAGCTATAAACAGGCAAAATATTATAATAATAGAAGCATTTTTCACAAAAAGAGAACATTTGGAAAAAAGATTATTCTAAGTTAATTTTTTGCCAAAATATTGTATTTAAATAATGTTATTTTGTTAAAATGTCCTTAAAACAGTTTTATACATGTAGTCTAACCTAAGTGGCACTAAATATCATGAAAAGTATCCATTTATGCGCTTTTCTAAAATCACGGTTCCGAACGTAGTCGGATACCTTAAGTCTAAGCTTTTGAAAGTATTTAATGTGATACAAAAAATAGTTGTTCGTTACTCCAAAGTCTGAAGCGTCCTCTGTTAACATTTTTTGAGCTTTAAACTTTATTTTTCAAGAAAATACTGACAAAACGAATAATTTTAGTGAAAATCGTTAACGAATCGACCCATTGTTCTGTTTTTTATAATCATTTGAAATTTCGGACCCTAAATTTTAATGGCACCTAACTCCATCAGAAGACGTTTGGGACCCTAAGTCTTCTATTTACTATTGATGTGTACTATCACCCCTTAAAGTTTTGCCGCAGAATTTTGATACACCCTGTATATATATTCAAGCAAAAGAGAAATATTGAATCGAATCTCTGCTTTTTTTTTTTATAAAAAACTAGATTTACGTATTTCGGATATTAAATTCCCTCATATTTTCCTAACTGCATAATTTCATAAAAATCCTATTAAATTTAGAACTATAAAGAATAGTTTTAAAACTTGTATTGCACATCCGGGCAAGAACCTACAAAATATTATTCAATCCACATTAGATAAAATTAATAATTCTATTATTGTTAAGAGAATAGTATGGACATTATTAAGTATATGCAAGGTAAAAAATTATTTCTATTCATACCTATGATTTTGAAGATTTATTTAACTCCATAAATATAGAAGACATGGTTAAGATTCTTAGAATAGCCTGTAGCAAATATTTTTTGAATAAGATAATAAAATATGATAAATATCTTACTATCATTCAACTAGTATTAAATGAAACTTATATTTTCCATAATAGCTCCTATTATCAGCAAATTAAAGGTTTACCACAAGGTGGATCTGCTAGTAACTGTTTAAGAAATGTTTATTTGCACTTTTATGAAAATGATAGTATTATTTACGAATCTTGTTACTTTTTAGGTACATAGATGACCTAATTATTTTTATTAATATAGTAGATTTTTTCCAAGATTTAATTATTATCCCCACTGTTTAAAATTATTAAAAATTAATTACAAAAATGAGTCATCTAACTTTTTGGACCTTCAATTAAACGTTAGGAATAATTTGCTAATAAGTAATATTTTTGATAAAAGAGACTCTTGATTTTAACATTATAAAAATGCTATTCTGGCGTAGTAACCTACACTTATCAGTATTTAGAAGTATTATCTTAAATTTTATTAAAAGAAACGAAGATTTAGTTACACTAATAATGTATTAAAACAACGTAATTTTAAAAAATTCTGCAATAATTGCTTGGAATACAACTATCCAAGTAAATTTATTTTTAAATAGTTTTCTATATTATATTAACTCAATTTTTTTAATTTAGATTATTGACTTATTTAAAATATCTTATTATTTGTTTAACTTTAAAATATCTTATGCGCTTAGTTTAATTGCAAAATAACTATCTAGGTGGATCACTGTGTTTTTGTTTCTTGTGTTAACATTTCTATTTTAACATCATTTAGCGCGGTATTTTTGCATAAGATGCTTGTCTTCACATTTTTATATGGTTTTCCTTTTTACAGGTAAGTTTTTATCATAACTTTTTCCATTGATTTTTTTCTTAATAGTCATCTCTATGAGAGAAACATTATTGTTCTCTTCTCATAATTTCATCTTACTTTATTGTCTGGTTTATCATCCACGTGTGTTAGAAATAGGCTAAACTTTTCAACATGTGGCTTTGTTTTTTTTCTATAATGTTGAAAATTTCTGCCTTACACGGAAGGTTGGTACCATAAAGTGACTTAACCCTATATCGCTGGCCTAATTCAGCGACAGCTTTAGTAATCATAATAGGTCTCCATTTTAGTCCAAAGACTCTTTTTGTATCTACATTGTTTATGTCTCTTGAACTCCAATTTCTTTCTTCTTTGGCCTTGTAGGTTAGGTTGGTATCTTATTTAATTTTATCATACTATATCGGTGCTTTTCAAACTTTCAATATTTGCAACCCAATAATCAAACAGAATTTTCATCGTGCCCCCACCCCATACAAATAACAATGCATTGAATTCAATAATACTATATTTTGACACGAAAGCTACAAATAAGACTTTTTCTTAAGTGCCATCGGCGTATATAAACGTCTTGCTCAGCCAAAGCATTAATTGCCCCCGACGTATATATAAGTCTTTCCGAAGTACAATCTTTTCCATGCACCGCTATCCATAAAATTGTTCCGAAGGCTTTTGAATGCAATAAAAAGACCTTGACGGTGTTTGCAAACGATTTACCTATTTCAGAGGATTTTCCCCTAATTTATTCCTTTTCTTCCCACACCCAGTACATCACATACACTCACCTACGTGGAAAATGATGGCATTAGGGAGCGAATCCGGTAACTTTTAATCGGCAATTTAGGGATTAATTTAAAATCGTGTTAATTATCGGGATAAGTGTTTATTTTTGTATATAATTTTATATATGACAAGCCCTTGGGTTCACTGGTAGTTATTAAACTTGTTCTCTCTTAAGGCTAGTCGGTACCCCCTATACCGACAATATTAAATTGAGCCATTTTAGGAACCTATTTCTCAGAAACTGTTAAATATAAAAACTTCAAATTTTGTCTGTATATTAATTAGGCTCTTTTATTTAAAAAATGGTAAATTTTTTTAAATATATTGTTTACTTTTTTCAAAAACATTCATCGTAAAAGTATCGCTTTGAAATTTTTGAAAATTGTCATTTTTCTTACGATAACTGTTTTCAGCAAAATATTTTGGGAAAATTGTTAAAAAAGTAGCTTTATTATGTATAGTTACAAATTATTTATGTGCAGTATAAAAATTGCAAGTACTTTCATTCAGTAGATTCTCTGAAAAGGGTACACGCGGTTTGAAAACCATCAGTTTGAGAAAATTGCATTTTTAGTGTAAAAAGGCACTTCATCACAAAAATAATGAATTACAACATGCATTTGCCCTATTTTATTAAACATTAGTATCTTCTTAATTTTTTAAGCATAAAATGGGAAACAAAGAAGTCTTAAAATGTTCAGAAAATACATATATTATTTTTCAGCTTTTGTTCAACGAGATTTTTTTTTAGCATTTTGCATCAATTTTGACAAATTATGTAACAATCTGGGAAGAATTGTTAACTTCAATGCATTACAAATATCAAATTTGACCTTATAACATCATAAATGTAATGTAAACATGTATCAATATGTAAAAATCATGATTTGGGAATACGTGATTTTACGACGTTGCGAAAAGTTTAATTATGGATTTGTATGTTCCCATGCAAACACAATTTTTTAAAGTTTCAAAATTCAATATTTTCTCTAAACTGTACAAAAGATTTCTAAAAAAGTCAAAAATAAAACTGTTTTTATGTTTTTAAACATGAAATTTGTGTATTTTTATGCATGTAACAAGCTTCTCGCAACGACAAAAAGCATTACACATCTGAGTTATAATTAGTTACCATTTATTGTAATACCTTTGAATATTAAAGCTTAAAAATTTATCTGAATAATAAATAAACATTGATATTTGCAACAAATTGAAATATTTAAAATATATTGTTTAGTTTTCTCAAAAACATGCAACATAAAAATATCACTATGAATTTTAAAAAAATTGACATTTTTTGTCACGATATATGGATTTCAGTCAAATATTTTGGGAAAATCACAAAAAAACTCACATGAATATATATAGTTATATATCAGTAACATGAGGAAAAAAATTTCATGCGCAAAAATACATTATTTTCTGAGAAAAAGATGCATTCAGTTTTAAAAACATCATTTTTGAGAAAATTGAATTTTTACTATAAAGTGTGACTTCATCAGAAAAATAATGAATTACAACAGGTATTTGTCCCATTTTATTAAACATTAGCATCTTTGCAATTTATTTTGCATAAAATAATAAACAAAAAAGTCTTAAATTGCCCAGAATAGCATTTTTCTGTTTTTTTTTAATGAGATAATTTCTAGTATTACATCAATTTTCTCAATTCTGTATAAATTTTTGAAGAATTAGTAGCTTTCATGCTTTACAAGATATCAAATTTGAACATAAAGCATCATAAATATAATGTGAAAATGTATCAATATGGTTTTGGTATGAATTTGAGATGGTATTTAAAAATACCTGATTATACGACATTTTGAAAGTTTTCGCTGGGTTTTTGTAAAGTTATCATTAGGTTTTGTTGTTGCAGACAGTTTCTAAGTTTTAAACTTCAAAAGTTACTCTAAACTGGACAAATGATTTCTAAAACAGTTAAAATAAAACTGTTTATATGTTTTTAAACATGAAATTTATGTATTTTTAAGTATGTATTTTAAGTAAGTATTATGTTTTAAGTAAGCTTCTCGCAAAGACAACAAACATCACATTTGATGTATCATCTCATACCTTTATCTCAAAAACTATTAAACATAAAGACTTAAGATTTTGACTATATGTATTAATTATACACTTATATTTATACTGAAGTGAAATTTTTTAAATACATTAATTAGTTTTTTTTCAGAAACAAACTTTTAGTTGAGCAAACAAATATGATTATTATGAATTTACTGAAAATTGTTATTTTTTGTTATATCTGCTTAAAAATATTTCAAAAATGTCACTTCAGTATGCACAGTTGCGTTTAAGAAACAGAGTACATGCAAAATATTAAATTTACACAACTAAAAAAAAACATTTAGAAAACAATTTTTATAAAAAAAAATCTTACCTTGTAAAATGATTATCCTATTTATTTTCCATCACATATTATCTCCATTATGCTTTATGCAGTTATTAAATTAAGATTCATTATGTATATATTTCTCACCTGGACACAATCATATATCCTAATTTTTTTAACACTTTATTTAAACACGCGAAGATTTAGTAATCAGTAATAATAACTAATTAAAAATGAATTTAAACTAAAGAAAAGACCTAAATTTCATTAAAAAATGACTACATTTTAAGTATAACATTTACTAAAACTCACATGAAAATCTGAAATTGCCTCCAAAGGGGGAAGGGGGTTAGCAAATCTAACAGAGTTGCAGTTATACAATTATCTTAAGTTAATTTGGGTATTAAAAAATAAAAATTAATCGAGGCTTTGCAACTTTTCCCCAGTTTTAAAAAGACAATGTTTACATTTCTATCTGTCAAAATGGGAGTGGTAAATCAGCTGATTATTTTTTAAAAATAATTTTAAAATACTTCAAATTCATATAATGGCTTGTATGCTATATCATTGGAAAGGTCTTGATTTGGAAATTTTAGAAATATCAAAAACTCAAAATCGATTTCCAAATGGTTTTTACCCGACTGACTGCTCTTAACTTAGTGTATTGTTAAATGAATTGTAAAATACATTGTGCAAGTACTGATACATTTATAAGTGCATTATCTCAGGGCAAATGTTGATTTTATTTTTTATTATGACAGAATGCATTTTGTTTGTTTACTTTCAGTAAATTAATAATTTTTTAAAATAATCTTTTATTTTCGATTATTCAATATGCTTGCGCCCCCTTGTAGAATTATCATGCCCCCTTAGAGGGGCGCGCCCCACAGTTTGAGAAACGCTATATACTATATATACATATAACCATCCTTTACTTATATAATGACACTAAAACCTAAATGGGTTTCATTTTATAGTGGACTAAAATAAATAGGGATCGTAAATTATCAGAAATAAACTTTTATATTAAACTATAACAATTAAGCACAAAGCTATTTATTTGAAAAAAATTATTTCTAAATCCACTAAAATCAGTTTCACTGATCCAAAGTGGACATGATTTCGTATAATGAAGATATAAATTCATTTTCAAACTTAGCCATTAAATGATGTTTGAATATGTATATAATTACGAAACTCCTAGATTTCCATGCACAAAGGACCGAGGAATTTCGAACATTTGGACCAATATTGAATACTTCATTCACAGAAAGGCGTAAAGGGAAGCGATTGTAGACGCACTAAATTACAATTTTGCAAGAGGGACGATACTGAATTGGTATGAGAGTTCTTATACGGGAACTATTACATTATTTATCACTTTATATATAATATAAGCATAAATGTTTCTACTTGTGATAGTTTTTGTTTTTAAAAAAATGAATAAAATTTTAGTTGGAGTTGTTTGAACAAACTTATTAGATCATCTCTTCTAACCTTCTCTTATTATTACTCTCTTATCACAAAACTATTCATTCTTTGTATACTTGTAAAAACTTGTTTTGCAAGCACATACAGTTTTTTAGATTGAATACCAATGTATTCTATACTGAGAGAGGATCCATAGAATGTTGTATTTAAGAAAGAATAATCAGAGTCAAAAAAGAAAGAAAAATGCATCTATATAATGATTTGAATCAATGCATGCAACTCTGTGCCAGTTTGATTTTTGTTAAATATGTCCTTTGAAACTACCTTAGGACCCTGGAATGGGTCCTGTCTTAAGAGACAACACGAGAGCACACCCTACAACAGTGCTTCTCAAACTTTCAATTCTGGCGCCCCCCTTTTCAATCACAATTTTATCGCCCCCCCTTATACATTAATAATGTACTGAAAGCAATAATAATGCACTTTGACGCTAAAGCTACAATACGCGATCTTAATTATAAACCATACAAGTTAATAACATAAGTATTAAATTTTGTATGTTACTTTTAAGCAAAAAAAAATTAAGTAATAGGATAATTATTATGTTATTTTTCCTTTCTCTAATTTTTAAATTGAACATATTGCAAAATGCGGTGGCTACTTAGAAGACAAAATATAGATATCAGCTAAATATAGAAAAAGAACTCAGAGGATCAATTTCTAATCATAAGCATTCCTTATAAAAACATTGCTTTGCAAGACAAGCCCATGGAAATCGTTAATACTTATTAAACTTGTTCTTAATTTAGTATTAATTAATTAGTTATAAAATACACTGTGCAGCACACTTATACATTAAAAGTATACCGGCTGAAGTGCCCGCTCTTTGCACGAGTTCATTAATAAGAAAATAAAACATTACTGATATAATAGCTGAATTGTAAGGAGAGTAAAGCCAAGTGCGCGAGATGTTTACAAAAATGTAAAATAATTTTTTTTAAATGATTGCTCAAATTATAATTAGTTTTAAGCGAATTGTAATTTTAAGCCTCACAGAATTAGCATTTACAATTGATGTTAAATAACGAACAATAATATAAAATTCCAATGAAGAATAATTGTATTATTTTTAATTTTTAAAGGGAAAAGACTTCAACATGTTTTAACCCGAGAGCAGGCGCGCACTCTATACGGTCGAGCGGGGTTATTGAGTCATCCCCAATCCTTTTTTTTTATAATTATTTTACTGTACACGATACAAATCGTGATTCCAGTGAATAATTTAATTAAGAGAAAGTAAACTTACCTACTTTCAAAGACTTTTCAATTTTTCTTTGGTAACAAATAAACAGTTTTGCCAAAATTAACGATTTCCTGATATGTGTGTCCCGCGTGACCACTTCCGGGTAAAAAGTGTATTTAATTAGGATAATATGCATGTTACTGCTAAACAAAATTGTGTAAAACCTTTTTCGTTATGCTTTATATGTTTGAGAATGCTCATAAAAATAAGTCTTGGCCAAGTAATCCTTCAAAGTACTCTCCGTGATTTTCCTAATATCATAAATTCTTTTGCATGGAAAAAAGCGCAACAGAGAAATACATTACTTAAAACTTCCCTAAATGAGAAACAAACACATATAAGAGAGGGGTCATACCTAACTGTACCAATAACTTAGAAGGTCAAACAGATTACAGCTATAATGTACAGTATTTCAAAAATAATCACAGAAATGAATTTTTTATGTTCCTAAATTTTTTCGATTCTGGGTCTGGGATTTGTTTTTTCTCTGAAAGAGTAGTATGTTAGATTTAAAAAGAAAAATCGTAATAAAATATCTCTCATCATGTTATTACAGCAAACCAAATAAAAGTATTTTCATTTGGTTATAGGATCAAAGATAGCCAATTAGGTATTGAAGAAGTTTTTATTTTTGAGAGATGACTTAATATCGCCTATGAGTTATATCAGAGTAAAAGTGCATTTTTTATTATGTCTGAAAGTATTTCGTTTTAATTCATTCCAGAGTAAATTAATTATTTTTTAAATCTTTTATTTTCAATATGCTTGCACCCTCCTCGTAAGGTTATCGCGCCCCCCTCCAGGGGGGTGCAACCCACAGTTTGAGAAACACAGCCCTACAAACATGGGGTCTTCAAAACTAGACTTATCTTCAGTGGCACGAGGAGTCGAACCCATGACTCGGCAACGAGTTAATGACCAGGAGTGCGTTGGGGCTTTCTCAAATGTTAGTCATTTCATTTGAAAGTCCTATTGTAAGAATTTCCCCTCTTAAGTGCTCAATAGAGATTAATATTGTCTTCAAGAGAAACGCGAGGGCTATTTGGGATTGGGCCTCGGTTAAGTGCTGCCACGCCATTTTCAGGATCTCAAACAGTTGGTACGGGCATCATCAGCCCCTCGACACTTCAGGTCTTTAATATCATCACAATTCCAACTCAACACGGGCCACCATGACCTTACTGAATCTAGTAATAAAGATTTTTGATTTCTTTGTTTCATATTAAAGCAACTTATATTACAGTTAATGCGGACAAATTTATATTATAAGAAAATCACTAGTTATCTATCGACTCCAACCTATTTGATAAAAGTATATACGTTTTTTTTAAATTACTTCGTTTATAATTTGTTTAATGTAATGAAAACTTAAATATATAGAAATCAAATGATATAAAGCATTTTAATTTTTGATGACATATTTTATATTTTTAAAATCACTATCGTATTTTAAGCATTAAACAGGGTGATTCAAAATTTTTCGTTCAAATTTCATGGGGACATAGGGAACTCGTCAAAAAACCGATTTCACAAGGAAAAGTATGTCCCCAGATGGACGCATACGTATGTAGAAGGCTTTGTGTTATCAAGCCAGTAGAAAACTCTTCCAACCACTCCTGTTGTCACCAGTGTACGAGTTGACTTATTAATGATGAGATGAATCGTTTTTTTGATGAATCAAGAGCTAGCGGATATGCATCTCGCATATAAGGCAGCAGGCGAAAGCAATCGAAGAGCTAGACAAGTTTACGAAAGCCATTATCCTGGTAAAAGAATACCACATAATCAAATGTTTGCTCGTGTGCAGCGTAATATGTGCAAACGTGGTTCACTTCACAGTAACATGCACGATACGAGGAGAAGGAGACTGACACGGACTGTCAACGTCGGAAAAAGAGTCCTACAGTTCTTTGAAGAGAATCCGAATACCAGCACAGGAGCTATAGCTCAACGCTTGAGGTTTGTCAGTCAGCAGCAGTGTGGCATGAGCAGGGTGAGCAGCCTTACCATCTGCCAAGGGTTGTAGCCTAATGATTGTGCGAAGCTTGTGGCCCAAAATTTCATGCAGAAAGGTGTTTTCCAGATTCTGTCTTTACAGATGAAGCGTCATTGAATAGTGAAGGTGTGTTCAATGCACACAATAATGAGCTTATGACAATCTTTAGGGTACTAGAAGTTACGCAGTGTAACATCGTTTTTGTGTAAATGTGTGGGCTGGAATCATTGATGAATGTTTGTTGGGAGCTTACTTGCCACCACCCCTATTGGACGGCCGGAAATACCTAATTTTTGTCGAGACAGTGCTACCGACTTTTCTGGGTGCTGTTCCTGTGTATAATTGCCAAGATATGTGGTTTCAATATGACGGAGCTCCAGTCTTTTTCAAAATGTTCCGTGCATGATTACCTGAACCAAAAATTCGGAATTCGATGGATCGGCACAGGTGGACTAATCGCTTGTCTATCCAGGTCACTAGATTTATTACCTTTGGATTTCTTTTTCTAAGGAGTCATGAAATATCATGTGTACGAGACTCCCGTCGACAATGAAATGGACCTTGTTTCACGAATAGTGGCCGCTGCGGGTATTTTCCGTTATGTCTGGCGTTTTGTAAACTGTGCAGTGGTCAATGCAACGACGCTGTGAATCCTGTGCTTGTGTAAATGGTCACAATTTTGAGCGCCTACTGTGAGCCGGAACTTGACCGTGTTGGAACAAAAGTTATATTCGTTAACACTTAACTGTACTGTTTCCTTGTATTTACTAGTTTATTTTGTTTATGTAGATGACTTTTGCGGACATATTTTCCTATGTGAAATCTATTTTCTTATGAATTTTCTACCTCCCACGAAAAGTTTTGAATCACCTTGCATATAGATGTTGTATTTAATAAAAATGCATATATATATTAAAACTTTTCTTCTTGCATGTTGAAAAATCTGTCATACTCGAGCTTTAAGTAAACACAAGTGTATTTCAGGAAACAAATTGAAACATTCTAGTTTCTTATAAATTAATATTCCCGATACAGATATTTCAGAAATGCACAATTCACTCATTGTAGAAATTATTGACTGTACACGCAAATTGCATCATTCAATTTAAAGGATTGAACTTTACCTTAATAAATATATTTTTTGCTATGATTTTTTAAATTTGATTACTTATACTTTTATAAAACTCGGTTTTGAAGGAATTTTTCAAAGAGTTATCTTTTTCAAATGTTGAATAACTTATTTAAATGAAATCAATTTAACACTGAAATGTCTAACTTAAACAACTGCTTTACATTTCTATTGGGCCGAACTTTTAAATGGCTTTTTCCATCGTTGTTTCTTCATTTATTTGTGGTTATATTCTGTCGATATAAAATGGATTCTTTTAATATATTATTTAATATCTTTAACATATGTAAAATTATTTTTAAAATTTCATGACATACATCTACTACGGAACCGACAAATTATCTGCCATTCTATTAAGAACAAAAATGGATTTGTTAAGTAATTCTTTTAATGTCGGAATTAACCGCCCTCCGAAAAAGAGAAACGAAATAATATGTTCGATAAAGGTGCAGAATTTGAAATATCTGGTGTTTTAGTAGGTTGTTTTCTTCCTGTGAAATTCTGTCAATGGAAGTTCTGCCACCTTTTAATAGCTGTCATCATTCAACAGAGTAGAACTTGGTTTTTTGCATTTGTAATTGAGAGCCAAAGAAAAATTATCAATAGATTCGGTTATTAAAATTGTTGATACAGATTTCTTAAGACTCAGTGATATTTCTTGTGATGACCAATTCAAAGTTAACTCTCAAAGTTAGCTGTAAAAACAGGCACAAATATTATTTATTTACCGATAAGATCCACTCTAATACTCCAATCGAAATAATTTCTCTCTAGAAGAAGGCTCCAGAGAGGTTTATGTCACAACGTGGTACCATGAAATCTCAGAGTGATACATCCCTCTGATTATCTTTCGGAACCCAAAATGGACCAAAGTAAAAAAAGATTCAATAAATGTTGCTCTTGAGTTGCATTTGATACATAGAAATATATCACGTGATATAGAACTACTCCTTTACATATCAAAGGACCCTTCGAAAATTCCTATTTTCATAGAGCACGTTGCATACTGCTCAAAAATGTCGCTTATTTATTACTATAGTTTGAATTACAAGATATAGCAACTAAAATAAATTTTCAAATGGATAGATTTAAACAGTTTCTTATAAAAACACACACACAATGCTAACTTAAAAAATTCACAAATTACTTCTATTTTGTACAACTCCTATTTTCTTAGATTACTCAATTTTCGGAATTACAACAGAAATGCTTATTCAAAATTTGCAACTTATCTTTGAGCAAGTTCTACAGAAACAAATGTGCTTTTATGGATTTTTTTACCATTTTAACATTTCTAAAATGTTCAAATGAATCTTCATCTATCACAGTATTCTCAATGGAAATTGATGCAATCCATTTATTTCTGTTGATTCTGAATAGTATTAGCAGATTTTGCATTACCAGTAATTAGAGGATGAATAGTTTTCAGCAATACCTTCAAGTGATTCAAACTCAACATGAAGGAACCTACAATATACGCTCGGAGCCTAGAATTTCCTCAAGGCACACATTAAGGTGTCCATTGTATTTTATATATATATCTTGTTATTGATTGTATGCATTTTGTACTCTTTTTTATCGCATTGTGTTTCTAGCATTTCCGAAAAGCAATATGAATTTTATGATATCTCCACTGAACTCTACAGAATCTTAAATACTGCTTAGTGCTTATTTGAGGCTCAATGAAATTCTTTGCAAAAGGGCTATACGAATTGAAACACTTGTGAAATTTTCATTTTGTTACATAGATCGAGGATTTTATGCTATCAGTCTCAAAGAGCAAGACAGAAGTGATGAAAATTTATTGTCGAAAAACAATCCTTGTATGACAGGATACAAGGATACAGGATAAATCCCAGAAGGCTTTCACACCATCTACAGCACTCAGACACAGTGTCTATAGATATGCAAATACGTAAAGTATTCGCAAGCAATCACTCATCCTATTCAACATATGAAGTAACCACTAATCGCTGGTCAACTCTTCAACGGTCAAAACAATACAAATACGTCATAGATAGTGATTTTAATAGATTTCTCCAGTAATTTGCAAAAGCATCCATAGGGTCACCAAGTCACAAAAATGGTCGCCAAAAATGATGTCAACTTGGCTCTGTCACCAACATTTTGCCACGTTTCCACTGAATCACCATTAGAATGTAAGCAACGGCGTTGCTTACGAATTTCACACTTTTAACATAAAATAAATGCAACAGAAAGTAATATCAACGTATAACACATCGCGCGATATAAATTATTTACACTATTTTAAGCATTCCTTACACACAGTTCGTAACAAAATAAGCTTGCTATATCTCAGTCAACAATTTTGCAGTAATATAAATATGTGCTGAAATTTACTAAAACTTGAACAATCTATGTTCATCTTCGGACTCTAAAGGTGCAGTATTAGTATTCTTCATTAATTATTACAAATATCTATAAATTCTAAATCATATTTGTTAATGAAGATAAAAATTAAACCCTAGTTGACAAAAGTATTTTTAAAGGATGACATTCTTTAGACATAGAAAGACATAAGAGAATAAGATGTTTTTTTTAATATTAATGGTATTTATAGGGTCTTATTCTGTTTTCTGATGTACATCTATTCTTTCACTATGACATTCCAAATACGACATATTTGAAACGTAATATCTTAGAAATGTTGCATGAAAGAATACTTTGGAGGAATGAATTTGCTCTAAAAGTGCGGATAAATTTTTATGAGGGCTTATGAAAGCAGGCTTTTGTGCTTACGGGCTTTTGTAGTAATCTTCGACAGTTTGGTAAATTTTACTACAAAAAGAAGACAAATTTTTCATCAATCAAAACAACTCTTGAAAGAATTAGAGTGAATCTAATAAGATGCTAAAATATTGGAGCATGATTAGATACTAGCACAAGTCAAAATAGGTTCAAGTATGTGTGAATGGGACTAAATTTCCATTAAAAAATATCCCTAAATTGAGTTAAAAATAACTTTAATTTGTTCAATTGTCAATTCTCTTGAATGTTTGTGATAAAAGAGAGGCTTTTAATTTAACGTTAACTTTTTGTAAAATTAATCAGTATACCTCAATTGTGATAGTAACCTCTCAAACAGGCTCAAATAAAAAGAGTGCAATAAAACAGAGAGATGGGACTATTTAATTACTTCCAAAGAAAAATAATGATCTAGTCACAGCTCAAACAGAAATAGCTCAATCAGTAATTACAGAATTTTTATAAAGGCTGCTTAGAACATGGGATTATCTTGCTAACTCTCAATATACTTATATTTACAGAAATAATGTAAAATATTACCGTAAATGTATAGCCATTTTTTATTTATTTATTTGTGGTGTGTATTATTTTATATTCTACACTACTTTTATTCTCAAACATATTCTACAGATGGCACCTTAATGCTATGGTCTTTACTTCAGAACGCAGTTCCTTCCATTCGCTTTTTCGCTCCATTTTTTCTTTTTTTTTTCTTTTTTTTTTAACTTTTTTTGAAATTTTAGGTATGTTTTCTGTATTATTTTCAGTGGTTTTAATTAATTTTTCTAATTGCTACTGTTTTCTTTATATGTATTGTACTTTTATAAACCCTTTATCCTTTACTATAAGTTATTATGTTTGAATGCACGTGAGAATTGTTTAGGCTGAACACAGATATTCTAATATGGATTTTGTTCTTCCTGATTTTTCTTACACTATTGTGTATAAATTTCCTGTTGTAAAGGGAAGGTTAAGATCCTATAAATCAAGTGCAGTCCTTCTTCACTGTCTTAAATCTGTGAAAGCCCAAGAAAACATACTAGCTTTGTACTGTCCAGCCTCTATATTACGAACCTCTATATTGTGAATTTTTCTATAAGGCGAACTTTTTTTGGAACCAAGAACATTTCACAATTTTATTCATAAAATAACCTCCCGATAGTGAAGTACATTTTCTATGTAACGAACTTTTTCTCTTGTGATTCAATTTTTTTCTCTCTATTTAAAAAGTATTTCTGGACATTTCAAGTAATTCTCTCCTTAAAACATTGTAGTCATAAATTTTGAACCGGTCTTATTAGGTGCCTAACTCGTCGAAAGCAATAGAAATCTGGGCGTTTCATCGAAGAAGTGCAACCTTTAACCTTCATTGTCCAGTTCAATGGAAACACCTTAGATAAATAAGTAATGTTATAAAATAATGAATGTTTTTTTAAATTACTTTAAATTAGAAAATGTCCTTAAAATTCAATGACATAAAATTATTTTTTAATGTTAAAAATACAGTGCATTCCTCGACAATCTTTTTTCTTGTTTTCCTCGCAGTCTTCCTTTTTTTTTCCATGATGGGTAAGATATATAAAATAAATAGATATTAATTTGCGAAATAATAATTTTTTTAAAATATATAATGTTTATGAATTTAAAATTTGTTTTATGTGGTTTATAAAGTATATTGAAAGATGAACCTTTATAAAATGAATTTTCCATATAGCGGACTCTTTTTCGGGATTTAGCAAATTCGTTATATAGAGGTCCGACTGTATTTGGGTCCATTGACCTTTTCTCATCATGATAGATCTCTTGATCTTAGATTTTTTCAAAATGTTAGCTCTCTCTGTTCTGTAGAAAATTTAATACTAAACCATTATTATTATTTTTTTTAAATATTATATATGTATTTTTGTAAATTTACCAAGACTTCGCGTGATAAAATATTTTTAGTTGATCAGCCTAACAGGAACTCACCCGACATTATCTCTTCAAAAACTCAAAAGTGAGAGTTCACGGATCAATCTGAAAAGTCTTGACCGGAAATCGTACGATTTGAATAGGTTCCAATTGTGTGTGACCATGACTAGAAATAAACGAGAAAGAAGAATGTTTTTGTGATTGTGTATTTAATTTCCGCGTGTTTGTCTGTTTGTGTCTGTGCTTTACTAATGTGAATTTAAATAGATCTAGATTTCTCATCATTTCAACGACTGCAACAAGTTAATTAATTTCATCCAACAAAATATCTTCATTCAAATCCGGAAACACTACAGACGCGTGTGTGTGAGGGGGGTATACAGAAGAATAATCTCTATCAAAGGGTAACTCACACATTGAAAGTTATTTTACATTAGGAATCTCAAAACACACAACAAATATTATTCAGGGCTTCTCAACACGTAGTTACAAGATTGAACATAAAATTGAATAGCAAAATATACATGCTCATTTTTCATTACAATTAAAGTAGCTAAAAGACATTCATTGCAAAGATTCATACTTTTCCCCCTGGAATTAATTTGCCAATTAAAGCTCTCTAATTTAACTTGAAAAACTTTTTTGAAAGTAATTTTCTAAGACATCTCGAGTACATTATATGTTTTTTTTTCTCTTTTTATTGTTCGCCTCTTGAACCGTACACCATATGGCAAAATAATATATCTGCAACCGTTCAAGTGTATAATTCAATTATTTCATAGAATAACTAGGTATTTCATAAAATAACTGAGCAAATCAGTTCTACATAATAGATGAACAATTTCATACTTTATCTTGTTATATTATGAAATAACTGGGGATACACCGTTAAAGTGAAAAATAAGCAATTTCAAAGATGTTTTATAAATTAATTGATCATAAAAAGCTAAAATTTCTTGAAAAATACATTTTATCCCTTTTGCGAATGAATAATTGATAAACAATGTGGGAAAGCAAAGTTGATGTCATTTATTATATTTCTCATATTGCTATTAGTTAAACAGAAAAGGAGGGAAAAGAATATGCTGCAAAAATAGATTATAATTAAATATTATCAACAAAAATACATGCTGGGAAGAAAAACTGGTGCTTCATAAAAACATTGTGTAAACTTTTTAAAGCAAGAATGTAAGAGAATATTAAATAAAATTTTATGCGATCCCTTAATTTTACTTTTCATCATTTATTAGAGCAAGGATTGCTGTGATGACACTTTGGATTGAACTGCTTATTATTTATGAAACACGCCCACTGTTTAGTATTACACACTTTTTTTTACACGAACACTTTTTAAATCCATGTCCAACTTTGAGCAGTTGCAACAGATTGAAGTGTCGTGTCAATATTTGGAACTCGTTCAATGGAAATTAATTCTCGCTGACATATAATGAACCGACATTTAGAGTACAACTGTTTTATTCCGCCTAAGCAGAAAAATTCTTCCCAACGCAGCTACAACCATTTCAAAGAACTTTCGAGTGTCGTATTTCATACGTTAAAGATCAAGTAATCGTTATTCTATAGTTAAATGGTAGAATTCAATAATTTTATATACTTTAACTGACTTGTCTAGTTATTTCATTAAATACCTAGTTATTCTATAAAATGACGGATTTCACGCTTAAACGGTACGCTCATTATTCCCATTTCCTGATCAGAAGAACTTTTTAGATTTCTTTTAGCCTGCCTCTCCAAATGATTCAATTCTGCAAATCGCAAGTCAGAATTAGGATTGGGTCAATTGGTTGCAGTTTTTTCTTTTCTAAAACTAATAACCTCTAACTAATCTCTATTATTTAAACCTATCAACTTTCTAATCATTTGCTACCTTAAGTATCTTTTATATTTATCCTGCAAACAATTCCGAAAGTAGTGAATGAAACTAAAGTAACTATTCATAAAGAAATGCAAAAAAAGATTCCGTTGTATCAAACAATTCCCATTTATGGAATGCTAAAACTCTGTACATGATGGCCAATTTTGTACTCAATCTTTTGAAATTATTAATAGCTTCCTGAATAATTAGATTGCTTCAACAAAAAGTTCATTTAAATTAGCAACTGTATTCTAAAACTCTCTCACAAACATCCTGAGTGCTAAAAATCAATTAAGGAACTGTTAATGTTTACAATAATTTGTATCAATATTGCCACTTATATAGACTATTTTAATAAATCAAGATTTTACTATGCAGTATTTCATTATTAAAGAAAAATAACTTTTTTAATGTGCTGATTTTTAATCCAAGTAACATTAAAAACAACAACAAAATGAGATATTCTGCTTTTAAGCTCAAAAGTTTATTTCAAACGGGGAAAATGAATTATGGAAAAACAACAGCTTAAGGTTCCTGAAACCGTTATCAATTGTTTTTAACTATACTACGACATTAGTTTTTTATTCTTTAGCTTATTTAAAGAACAATGAACGTCAAATCTTGTTCGAAAATAAGAATAAAAGAATATTTACTTTCTTTTTTTCATTTTTAAACCAACAAAGTAATATATTTATCCAATTCATTGATTGAACATTTTTCACTTCTAAAGCTAGTTCATATCTGTAGGAAAAATAGTTGTTTAAAAGATGCGTTGATCAAATATTAACTCATATAAAAATTCTCCGATGACATATCCCCATAACACACCACCATTTTAACCTTTCTGCCAATATCTAACCATCTTAGAGCAGCAACGCATACAAGTAAAAATTAATAAATTCAAAAGTTCAATTATAAGTAAAGTCTTAATGATCTAATTTATTTTAAATAAAAACTCTGAAATGTGAAACAATCCTACAAAACTAGACTGTTATTAATAAAAATATATTTATTTACATTTATTTAATGTTTTGTGCCATCTTGTGCAGTAAAAATTAAAAAAAGCATTAAAGTTAAAAAATAATATGAAATAAATTAATAGCTGAAAAAACACAAAAATAAAATTTAAACCTATTAAAAATATTAATCTTCAAAATCTGTCGTGAGACTTAAACCTATTAAAAATGTAATTGAAAAGAAAACTAATGCGATATTTATGTTCAATACAATAACTAATAAATGTATTAATACGTAAAGTATTAGACTTATCACTGACCAATAAATTGTTACAATTTACATAGTTAATAATAATTAATAATTTTTCTATATATGTGTTACCGTTAAAGCATGAAATCCGTTATTTCATAGAATAACTAGGTATCTCTTGAATTAACTAGACACAAGTCAGTTAAAGTATATAAAATTATTGAATTCTACGATTTAACTAGGTATTCTATAGAATAATGATTACTTAATCGTGTTAAAATATGAAATATGACACTCGAAAGTTCTTTAAACCGATTCTAGCTGCTTTGGGAAGATTTTTTCGATTAGGTGGAATAAAACAATTGTAGCTCAGTTTAATTGCTAGATATCAGTTCAGTATATGTCAGCGAAAATTAATTTCCATTGAAGAAGTTCCAAATATTGACACAATGCTTCGATCTGTTGAAAAAGTTCAAAGTTGGACATGGATTTAAAAAGTGTTCATGTAAAAAAAAAAAAAATGTGTTATACTAAACAGTGTGCTTGGTTCAAAAATAATAAGCAGTCCAATCCAAAGTGTCATCACAGCAATCCTTGCTCTAATAAATAATGAAAAGTAAAATAAAGGGATCTCATAAAATTTTATTTAATATTCTCTTACATTCTTGCTTTAAAAAGTTTACACAATGTTTTTATGAAGCAACAGTTTTTCTTTCCAGCATGTGTTTTAGTTGATAATATTTAAATACGATCTATTTTTGCAACATATTCTTTTTTCCCCTTTTCTGTTTAACTAATAGCAACATGAGCAAGATAATAAATTTTATCATCTCTGCTTTTACTTATTATTTATAAATTATTCATCCGCAAAAGGGATAAAATGTATTTTTCGAGAAATTTTTGCTATTTATGATCTATTAATTTATAAAACATGTTTGAAATGGTTTATTTTACACTTTAACCGTCTATCCTTAGTTATTTCATAGAATAACTAGGTAACGTATGAAATTGTTCATGTTTTATACACACATTTTAATTGACTTATCTAGTTATTTTATGAAATACCTAGTTATATTCTATGAATTAACTGAATTATACACCTTAACGGTAACCTGTGTATGCATATATATGTATAATTAGTTGATTCCTTTTTTCATATCTTTTCTAACATATTAATGAATAATCCAGTTGTTCATCTGGAATATTTCTAATCAAAAGGATTTTTTCGTGAAATAGAAGAACATTATTGCGTTGGAAATTGAATTAATTACTGGCTATTAATATTTTAGGGTGCAGACATTTTCTATGGAATCTCATTTAATATGATTTAAACTTGATAAACTAGACTTTTTATTTAATTCCGTTCCAAAACTATGCATTTTTAAAACATATTCTTTTATTAAGAATATTACAGCACTTTGCTTCAGTTTGTTTAATATCAGCAAGAAGTTCAATTCCAGTGACCTATAATAAAATTATATCGATATTCTTAAGGAATTGTTGGACCTCAGAAAAATCAAATTTTTGATTGTGAGATTCTTTAAGTTTTTTAAAGAAATTTCTGGGGATAATAGTACTCTTTCATATCAATTACAGAACTTGCTTGTTACTCATAATAGCGGGCTCAAAGTATTCATCTTGAAATTAGAAAATCCAATGAAATCTTTCTGGACAGTATTGTAATAATAGCCTCATTGTTTTGTAAAATCTCATAAGTCCCTCTTAAATGTAAAATTAATTCAATTGCTGACTATTTTATTAAATTCTAGTCCCTCCCAAAATTGTGAGTTATGTAGTGAAAATTGTGTTTTGACAGTAGATAATGAGTTAAAAGTGTTTTCTAACTATCCAAAATTTAGAGGTTTATAATGAAAGAATGCGTTTCGATAATAATGGGAGATAAAGAATGTTAACTTAATTTATTGAGATACTTATAGGTATTCATAAATAATAATTTAAATATCTTAAAATATTAAATTTAAATGTTTTTTTTACATTTTTCCTAATCAGTAAGTAAAAACGATGCTTGTTATATTTTCAGTAAGAAGACACAATCAGGAGCATAGAATCTATGGTGCATATCATAGAATAAATAGCATAGAATATAGATTGGTGACGAAACAATGGCACGCTTGCCATTGATGGCACGCGACATAATGTTTTGGACATGTCATTCATCAAAACAGTTTCCATTTTAGTTCTAAATAACGAAGTTCAACGCTTCAAATATAATAAAAAAACATTTAAAATTCAACAACGCTTGGTGATTTTGGATTGAAGATATTAATCCCAGTGTTAGCAGTAATCCAAATTCTTCTTCTAAACAATTCATTTCATTTCATGTATAAGAAATGAAGTAAACATTTGTCATAAAAGCCACGATTTTGGGTCTTTTCAAACTATTTCTAAAACACATTGAACCACTTAATTTACAGTTTTTTTTGTAGTATTTCCCACAAATTCTATCACTTGATAATTTCGACTTTGCATCCTCGGGTAAAAAAACTTTTTTTTTATCAAACCTTAGTCTCATTAGAATACAAAAATACACTTCGAACGTGGTCTAAAGAAACTGCGTCAATATACTAGCTTTTATGTGATACGTAAAAAAAAAAAAAAATATGGTGACCCGTCTATTTTAAAATGCACTCCATACGCAATCGCTACTGAGTGCAAATAATCAAAAATATTTTATTAAAATAAATTATAGTAAATGACCGAGATCACAGTCTCTTTACCCTTGACCATCCATCGAATTAGAAGACATCCAATAGAGAAGAATTCAGCGTTGTTGCTAAAAAATACCACCTGTCTGACGTAGTCAGTACAAGGCCCACGAAATTCATCATGGCAAAGGGCTAGGACAGGGATGATGAACCAATGACACACGTGCCACTGATGGCACGTGACACAATATTGTGGGCAAGACACTGATCCAAACGGTTTGCATTTGAGTTCAAAATGACAAAGTTCACCATGAGGTGTGAATCACAAATGAGAGTGATCGGTCGCGGGGGTCGGACTCGTTTCTTATTATTTGCATCAGTCGTAGTTTGAGTTTGAGTGAATATTAACGTCGCACTGTTCAGCTACACGAGGGCTTTTGGCGACGGACCACGTAATTTTGAACCATGGTCAAGTGACGTGGACGACACCTGAGCTGGCACCCCCCTCTCCTAACTACCACACCACACCAACGGGAGGACATTTCAGCTCTCGACAGATTTAACGTGCATCGCTGCCCTACACGGCGGGTCTTTAGTGGTATTGGGCTCGAACTCATGACATGCCTGCCATGGTCCGATACCTTAACCACTGGGCTACCGCAGCCCCGCATCAGTCGTAGACTACAATTGCTAATCCTGCAAAATTTGTCTACACATAACATAGTTAATTTCATTGACACAACTGTATTTTAAAGTTTACATGTGTTATATTTACGATTTTTAAGTGTTATTTAACATGGCTAGTTCAGTAAAAAAACAAAAAGTGCAAGATAGCAAATGTTACAAAGAATTTCAAAATGGGTGAACCGAGCAATATGGCACGATTAGAAAGGGAGACAAGGCTGTGTGTGTTTTATCTTCTGGAACAATGACATGTAGAACATCGTCTGTAAAATGGCATTTTGAAACAAATCAAATATTTTTATCAAAAAAGAGAATCAGAGAAAAAAGAATTCATTGCAAATGCAATAAAAGACAGAAACATCAAAGGCTAAATATGTCAGCAAAAATTGTCACACGAGCACGGCAAGTTACTTGGCTGTAAATGTCATTGATTGGCATAGTAAACTTTTTCAAGAGAGGGTGAGTTTGTAAAGGAAGCCTGTTAGCAGATGCGTCCTCACTTTTGGATGTTTTTGATAAAGATATTCCTTTATTTAGAAACACAATAAAAGAAAAAACTTACCGGAAATATTACACATCAACAAACAAAAAAAAATGGCATTAACTCCGCTACTTTTGCATCGTAATGTCTTGACGAAAGCATTGACGTCACTAAACTGCACGTTTAGCTGTTTTTCCTCGATATTGTGTAAACGTCATTAAGGAAGAATTAGTTGCGATGACATCATTGCTAGCAACTACAAAGAGCACAGATAGTTTGACGGCTGTTCAAAATTCCCTTGCTGAGAAAGAAATTGATTTGGAAAAAAAAATCAGTAGAAACTGATGGTGCTCCAAATATGGTGAGAAAAAAAAGGTTTCGTAATTTATTTCAAACAGACGTAGGACAATCGAAAGAAATTTCAGAAAAGCTCAAGTTGATTATGTCCCCTGATGTGACTTGGATAGGCTGGAAATTGAAGAATTTGAAATGCAATTCACTGATTTTCAGTCAAGTTCAATAAATATTCAAAAATTTATTGAAACAAGGAAAAAGTTGGAATTGATTGAAGCAGAAAAAAATCAACAAATAATATGATTAAAAATTGCAGTGGCGAAATTTTTGAAACATGGAATTTCCTTCTAGACACACTTAACTGTTTGAAGAATTTTCATCGACCTATGTCTGAGAGTCATTATTTTTAGAGATAAATAACATTCAAGACTCGCTTGGAAATCGTTTGGAAGATGACTCCAATTAACCATGCATTCTCATCAAAATAATCCTAATAGAAATTATTCGTCATCTAATCTGCAACAAGAGAAGTCATACTAATGTGTTATTTTATAATTTGAATTTCATGTGGAACTATATAAAACTCAGGAAATGTCTGCGGGCATACGGGTTACTACTATATACTAACTATTTACTACTATACAGTGCAAAATGCATTTTTTCGTGGTAAATAAATAGTTTTGAGTTGTTAGTATTTAATTTTTTTGTTATTTTCCCAATAATCACAAGTCAAAATTATTTGACGGCGTGTCTATATCTCATTAAGTATTTATTTAAAAAAAATGGTACGTTGTCTATAAAGGTTCACCACTTCAGGCATAGACCATTGAAAAACTAAAAAAAAGATTAAGCACCATTTTTTTCTATTTTATGTATTAAATGAGTGTTTTTTAGCTGACTACATTTTTTTATTTTACTTCTGACTATTTAGAAATGTACTACATTATTCAAACTGTATATCAATTTTTGACATTATATTATTTACTTGTAAAATGTTTTGTATGATGAGTTATTTGTAAAATACCACAATTATTCAGAAAATAATCCTTCAACACAAATCCAAAGACATGAAATCAATCCAGCAATCTTACATTATAAACTGCGTTTCAAACAGAAAGAAACATAATCATATGTTTCTGAAGAATACAATATTCAGAAACTTTATTAATTTTCCTATTATCAAGAATAATTTTATAAAAAAATCAACATTTATAAACTATTTTAGATTTTTAATCTTGTTGAAGTTTAACTCAAATTATTCAAAAGTATCTTTTATATTTGTTTGAGAGACATCATTTGCTATCACAAGAAATTAAAAAAAAAGGGGGGGGGAGGTCATTTTTTTTCCATTTTGAATATTATTTTCGAAATATATTTCGTACAACAAGATCAAAAATAAACTAAATAAGCAATTATTTAAAAAGTGGTCTGAAATTTCTTTCAAAAAGATTAACTGATATGTAAATTTGTTGAAACATGTTGACATTATTTGGACAGTAAGATGTGATCAAAATTTTTCCGTTTCTGTGTTTAAAACACAATAGAGCAAAAAAAATGTTCTTATTCTCCGTATTGTTGACTCAAATAAATTATAATTTTTAATATTCTTTTTTATATTATTTACAGTATACAACAAGTTATTAGTAAATATTAACTATAAAAAAACTCACTTCACTTGGGAAAAAAATGTATTCTAAAAAAGTCTAAGAAATTATGTCATTATATACGTAATTGTTTTTCTAATTGAAATTAAAAAGCAGTCAAAATGACTTCCTTGGACAATCTAGTGTTAAGGATGTAACCGGATGTTGGTTACATACCTATTTTTACTGAAATGAATCAGTTTGACG
The DNA here is from genome assembly GCA_019973955.1 of Trichonephila inaurata madagascariensis. Classification (NCBI taxonomy): domain Eukaryota; kingdom Metazoa; phylum Arthropoda; class Arachnida; order Araneae; family Nephilidae; genus Trichonephila; species Trichonephila inaurata. The sequence continues at coordinate 882,788 of BMAV01001458.1, read as the reverse complement.
AATACAAGAAAATTGAAGTTTTTTGCAAAGAAAATAGTTCCAAATTTATTTAAATGAAAGATTTATTATTAAAAAATTCATTGAGAAAACCTATTTTGGATATAAATTCTGTTTTTGAAATACATTTCCCACAAACATTTCTATCACATTTAGAACAAATGTTTTTACATCTATTTCTCTATTGCATGATTCTTGAACTTGAGAATTCTTCCGTGCGTTAGTAGTATGAACTTTTGTCATATGAATGGAAGTGTAACCCTGGCTCTTTTTTTGTGCTAGGAGCTCTATAACAAAGATTTTCATTTTCACTGCTGGAAAATTCAATTTTATTGATTTCCTCCTCTGATTCAATTTCGTTATCACATCAACTGCATCCGATTCCTTATCTGATCGGTCTCTTTGTATTTTGATTAATTGTTTTAACAAAAGAAAAAATTTCTAATTTTTTCCCATAATAGCAACCCTAGATAACCAGATAAAATAAATATCAATTGTAATACCTTTTACGAATAAATTACAAAATTACGTTTGTGGATCGAAGTTTTCTTGTAAAAAATTAATTTAACAAAATTTTAAATTATATATTATTTCACTAAAAATGCGCTGCTCACACACGATGTATCAATCGAAATGATAGGAGAAGTGAATAATAACGCAGTGGAGTAGCGAAAAAAGTGACGATGACTCTTATATACACACAAATAGTGTATGTTAGGAATGTAATATGAGAAGAGAAACCAATCCCGTGCGAGACTTAATTGTTGCTCATGCTTGATACACCAATAAACAGATATATAACGGAAGAAATAAAGAGAGTTGACGTTATTGCAACAAAACTCTAATGGGTTTGGCAAAGAATACGAAATTCTCTGCTATAGCATAAGAAGAATATTCCTTGCCCATGTGAAATTACATTTCATTTCGTGGAAAACACTCGTGAGAAAAAACAGAAAAATGCAGTTTTAGTAACTAACTATAATAATTTATTAGAAATATTTAACTGAATTAACAATGACATCAAGCAAAAAGTACCATTTCAAACCCTAATTAGTCCATCTCTTTGTTTTTACCATTTCAAACTTTAGGAAGCTAAGACTTTAAAAATATAATAAAGAAATTTTTCATAGAAAAATATTAAAGCTCCTAACATTATTGGGTGCTGTGACACAGAAAATTTGGTTCGAAAAATTGTTACTAGATATTAAGGACTATGAACTTATATTATTCTCTCTCTCTCTCTCTCTCTATATATATATATATATATTTCTTTTTTTTGTTCCAATAGATCGAAGATAAAATATACTTCGAAAAAACACACTTTAACCAAATCTTTATGAAATATTGAAAATAATTTTTAAGGAATAGCTATGTGAGGCGTTGCAAATTCATTCCAGTGGAAATAATTCTTATTTTAAAGGAAATTTTATAAAAGGAACGATGTTAAGCAGCAAAACTGTTTTTAAACATAATATTAGAGAAAATCATTTCTTTTTTCCACTACTTAAAACCTAGTACGCTTCCAATGGGACTTGCAATGTTACTTTAATAGAAAAGACAACACAACACAGTAAGAAATACAAACAAATGGTAAATATAATCTAAAAAAATACTTACTCGGTTATGTATTATTTCAGAATGGAAATATTCTCAAACGTACCACGATCATTACCAGTATAATCAGTGCCTTATCAATGCCAAACTTATGTCACATTCTCAAGCGTCCTAGAAGTAATGAGATGAGAAAGTCATTAAAATCTCAGCTCTGTCGCCAAGGAGTCGGGCAGTTAAAAATACTCCGAGCCAATAGAAATACCGCTCATTTGGTCGTAATCAGGATTTCTCATCGTTTACACCTCTGGAGTGGTCATCGGAAAGACAATTGGAATCGTATCCTTAAAAGCAGATGGGTTTCATATGAATTATCATTTCAACATGACAAAATCAGTCATAATACCCAGTAGTAAAAAGGATTAGTTCTTAATCTAGATTTGAAATTAGTACTTTAAAATATTCAATATAGGAGTTTTACTTTTTTCTTCTTTGTTTTGATTCTTTTTTTTTTTTTTCGAATCTGAACTGATGAATCACAAATGGCTGAGAAACTTGAATATGAAGGGGTTTTTTTTCAAAATGACGAACCTGAAGGGGGACTCATCCATATTGCTGATAATCATAATTCATTATTACAATACAAGTCTCACTGATTTAAAATCTTTCCAATTAATGATAACATTGCGTTTTAGGTAAATGTGTCTGGGTAATTCCCCTTTCATAATTTTTTATTCACGTTTCTTTTTTATTATTTTTATTTTGAAGTACCGAATTTCTTGCAGTACTGAAACATTAAACTTTTCAGAAGAACTTCTTATTCATGAAAATGTGTACATACCACCCAAAACATCTATTTCATACACTAATCCCCCTCAGGGGGCTCACCTTCTTTAGGTGGGTGTGGGTGTCACAATCCCGAGGTACCCTAGTGATCTTTTCCTTTTCCCAAGGGGTTTAATATCTTTTGTAAACTCGGGTGTCACGACCCTGGGGTACCCCAGTGATCCTTCTCTATTTTCGACCCTCCATCTTGTCATCCAATTTCTCCTTTTCTTCTTTTCCCGTCCAGACCACAGACCTATGAATGTTTGACGCAGTATAGCCAAAACTGGCTCTTGCGCCATAAAACACCAAACTCACTCACTCACTCATTCATACACTATTCAAGAGTCCTATTCGATCAGATAAGAAAAAAACTGTTCCTTTCAGTAACTACTCTAATTAACTCAGCGAAACTAGATATAAAAATATAAATTAAATAGATCACCTCCCACTCAGAACTCCCAGTCAAAACGATATGTTTTAATCACTTCGTATTGTCATTGGCTGGTTTTCTTACACATGTGGCCACACCCCTAAACGAAATTTCAAGTATTTTTTCCCAGAGCAGTCCAGCAGCTAGCGTCTGATGTTCGCCATTTTGAAGATTCAAAATGCAGCTTTCGAATTTGTATCCAACAGAAAAAAAATTTAAAGTAAGTTATACTTTTTTTAAGTGTTTTACATTTTCAATACCTCTTTAATTATTCTGGCTCATTTATATTAGAAAAATAACTGTTTTTATTATTAAAATGTAAGTTTAAACAAGCTGACCTATAAATAGATCGCTGGGCGTTTGTGGTAACTAATATCATTCCTTCCCCCTCCCCCCGTTTCATTTATTAGAGAATGTCAAAGCGTCAAGTGCTTCATACCGCCGAAGAAGCGTGAGAATATATGTTTTCTAAGGAAATAGAATCTGATATAATTGCTTTACCGCCTGATGTGGATGAGTTAACAGACGAAGAATACTTTGATGATTATGAAATGACTACTCCATTGGTAAAAGATCTGTCAGGTAATGTAGAAATTTGTGTACCCATGGAAGAAATAGAACAATATGAATCGATAGACATAAATGATGATGGCCCTAATAGTACTGAGCAGCTGCCATCTAGGGCCAGTAATGAAAATGAAAATAAAAATAAAAAATGGGTTGGTTCGGAATTACCAAAAAAATGCATGAAAAAATCAAAAATGGAGCAGAAAGCAAATTGGACAAAAAATAAGCCTAGTTATACTTTTAACGAAGTAGGTAATTTATCGAGTGAAAATTTGGAAAGCATTTCAAATATTTCAGAAAATAGGAATCCACTTGAAATTTTTGAAGAATTTTTGACTCCAGAATTTTACGAATATTTAAAAAATGAAACAGAAAGATATGCAAAAGAATGGAAAAATAACCCAGAATTTTCAGTTACAATTGATGAGTTAAAGAGTTTTATTGGGGTTTTTTTCTTATTTTCTCTGGCTACCACACTTTAACCAGTGAACGTGATTACTGGTCAGAAGATGAAGATCTCATGGTACCGATTGTAAGAAATTCATTGTTCCGAAATAAATATTTAGAAATTAAGTCTGTAATACATTTGGCCGACAATAATGTTGCAGTAATGCAAAAATCTGACCGGGCTTTCAAAATAAGAAAATTAATCACGCATATTAATCGCAGTTTTCAAAAATTTGGAATTTTTGATAAATTTCTGTCAGTTGATGAGATGATGATTAGGTACTATGGACATCATTTTTTCAAACAATTTCTTAAAGGTAAGCCCATACGGCATGGGTAAAAATTTTAGGCCATGTGTGGAGTAAAGGGATGCTGTTATAATTTTGATTTATGTTGTGGTAAAGAGAGGTTTGCCAATACTCCTGAAACTCCAAAAGAACCGCTTGGAATACGAGTGGTAAAAAAATGCTACAACCAGTAACTGATCCTAACAGCCACATCATCTTTTTTGACAATTTTTTTTAATTCTTATGACCTTCTGGTTGAATTAAAAACACAAGGATTCAAAGCCACTGGTACAATTAGAAACAATAGAACAGCTTCTTGCTCTTTAATGCCTGATAAGATATTAGAAAGAAAAGATCGTGGTTCTTATGACTACTGTTTCGACGAAAAGAACAAAATAACTATAGTCAAATAGAAAGATAACAACTGTGTAACAACAGCGACAAACTATGATTACATAGAGCCTTTAATCCAAGTTTCAAGGCATCAAAAAGGTTTGAAAGAAAAATCCCAAATTTGGTAACCTAATACTATTCACCAGTATAACAAAAATATGGGTGGAGTCGACCAGCATGACTGGCTCTTAGAAAAACACACAATTCAGATCCGTGGCAAAAAATGGTACTAGCCAATCTTACTAAATACGTATATTCTGTTCACTTTAACAAATTGAGAAAAGAAAGGTATAAAAGACATCCGAAGATATATCGCCGTTGCGTACCTCAAACGGGGAACAAATTCTAAGAAAGGCATTGGAAGACCTCTGATAATGTCATCAAGATCAAACGTAATAGACTGTGCGTTTAGATAGAAAAGACCATGTTATAGGAAAAAGGCAAAACCAAAGAAGATGCCAGTTTCAAAAATGTAAGGGGAGACCTCTTACGCTTTGTGCAAAATGTAATGTAACCCTTTGTCTAAAATGTTTTCCATTATATCACACTTAACTTTCACAAATTGGCTGTAAAAAATTGTAACTAAGTAAATTTAGATCAATAAAATAATATTTTCTCTTTTAAATCTCCTTAGTTGTTTTTAAATTCACAAAAGTTTCATTTTCCCCCCTAAATTTGTAATTTTTTAAATACAAAACCACAGGAAAGTTACTTGGTCTTTTACTACCATAGGCGCCCAGCGATCTATTTATAGATCACCTATTATCTCAGCTTCTAATAACGGAAAATGGATACAACTTCATAATTACTATATTTATGATATATGAAATGTAATTTTAAAATATTTTTCAAAAATTTCGATTTTAAAATAATTTGGGAGTTAACGGGTTAATATCGTTCCTCTGAAGGATTCATCCATATTACTGATAATTGAAATTCATGGTCCAAATGCATTGTAGAGGTCAGTGATTTTAAATTATTAAAATTAACTGCACCATACTTCAGTGCATTTATTGAAGCGAATGAACATTTTTTGGTGTCATTGTTCTTCCTGTGCTTCGATTTCTATTCGCTAGTTTACACATTGCTTTCAGAGATTTAATGATTCTAGAAATGGATGGTAATTCAATCGATGTGTCACACACTTCCTAACCAATTGAATTAACACTGCGGACATACTTTCAACTCTACTTCCCATAGATCAAGCTATTATATCACTGGAATAGGTAATAAATCTTATTGACGCGGAACAGATCTTATTTCGAATCAACCCCAGCACTGTGCTTTCACTTTTCTCCTAAAGTTTCATGAATTCAAACGATCCGTTTATTTCTGCTAGTTCGTTAAAATGACTTTTAATTTTACATTCTACGATGATCTTTATAGAATTCTAAATTTTATACAAATATCATTTCTTTTGATAACACTATTGAATAATAAACACAAAGTTTCCCTTCAGTTCTACTTCTTCATATTTTAATCGGATTCATGCATTTTCAATTCTGGATAAATTATTGATTGCATCTCTAGAATTTGGTTTCCCTTACTCAATAATATCACGGGAATCAATTTTAGAAAGATTTCAGAATTAAAAATTTCCTTTTATTAATTTATTAAAGTAAATATATTTTCTAAGCCAATATTTTTTATGAAAAAAATGTAAACTTGGTTGAAAGTAACTGTAAATTTCTCTATAAAATCCCCACAAACCAAATAAAAACTCTTCCAACCGTCAGTAAAATTAAAATCGATTTGTATGCATTTTGAATCAAACAACCCTGTTTCTGCTTTGTTTTTTAGTTCTTTTTAATCTGAAACCAACAACTGGATTAATTTCTTGCAAAGAAATATTTCAAAACGGATTTAGGATCAATCCATTTCTCTGAAATTTCAAAAGAAATGACCGACTGTATAAATTCTTTTTACAGTACAACTTGTGCGCAGGAATAAATATTGAAATTTTTCCTCGATTCAATGTTTTGTTTTGAATAGAGTCATTTTATTGCATATTTTGGGGTGATTCTAATTGAGACTTTTAGTAGGTAGACATTTCTTGACACTATAGCAACTCAAAGCTACTTTGAGTTTCTCACTTTTCTTAAATGAAAGCAACTTTGTTTGAGATGAAAATAGAATTCTTGCGGATGGATAAGCACTCGTTTGTAGAATACATAAATATTGAATGCATAACTCTGGAAAAATTCCCCTTTTTAATTTATATCCAAAATTCGCAGCTGTATTTCATTTGAACAGATTCAATCGAAATTTATTTTATTGGACTGGACTGTATCACTATTTTTTTCCTAACCGTAGTTGCACATTCAATATATTGAAAAGTCCGTTCGATTTCAGAGGGTTACAGAACAAATCATTCCACCTTTGGGAACTCGATGCTATTTTTTTTTTTTTTTTTGCTCATTTTTGCATTGCTTTGTTTTCAAATGAGAATTTGTTTGATAATAGTTTGGATAGTCTCACGTGTTTCGCTCAATAATACATGTATAAATTTCAAGTCTTTTGCCATTTCAAGATTTACTATTTAATAATTCCGCAATTTAATATTAATTATCTGTTGGATTTTTTTCAACTTTTGGAGTTCAGAACCTACTTTCTAGAAAGCCTAATAATAATAAAACGAATTTTAGATCAGCTTAATATTACAGGATATGGATCCCTAAAACAGTGATCTCGATTTATATCGTAATCAGAATTGTCAGAATACAATTTTGTATGACTTCGTATCATTTAAAGTATAACTATAGACGGAAAGATATTTGGGTTATCTCAGGAAACTCTCAAGAAAACTATCCTAGATTCAGTTACATAGTTGAATTCGTTTATCCATTCGGATCAATTTCTGAAAGAGATAAATGAAAACACTTTGTATTTTCTCAAAATGTGTGGGCGAATTTATTTTTTTATTATTTCAATTATTATTTATTTCAATTTATTATTTTTGTGAAAATTGTGTGTTATAATTCATATCATAAAGATAGCTACAAAATTTTCAATTCCAATGCAAATTTACAAACTGATAAAAATAAATATAACTTTTCTACCCATCAAAATGGAGGGCAAAAGTGAAATCACAGACTTGAGTTCAATGCAAAATAAGATATATAAGATATATGGCGTTTTTCTATGCGTATCAGTCAGAGTGATAAATTGATAGTCTGAATATATATATATATATATATATATATATATATATAAGACTACGTATGAAATAATCATTCGTTTATATAATTATTATAAATCACTCGAAAAATTATTGAAATAGTGAATAGGAGTCAATACACAGTAGCAATTGTATAAATTATTTTCAGTCGTCTAACAGTGGGGTAAATATTCTAAGATGTGACCACCCTAAAAGTCTGACTCGTAAACAAAGAGAGAAAAGTTTGGTAAAGTCAATCCAAAATCTCTCCATGTCAAAGAAGACTAACTATATACACGCTATTCATCCCAAAACTATGCACCAAATTCTTCATTGTTCAGGTCACAAATCTAGAGAAGCTGGAAGAAAACCCTACGTTTGCAAACTAATCGAAGAAAAGGTTTGCTTTTCGTTTGAATACAGATATCACTGTTTGGAATGTGTGGTTATACGATGAAAATAAATCGTTGCAATGGAAGGAATTTAATTCCAACAGATCTGAAAAATGAGCTAAGGAAAAAAATGTACATGTAGGAATAAAACATAGGGCTAAAATTGTGATTGTATGGGGTGGCGTATTAGGTGCAGGCATCTGGAAAATGCAGCTCATTGATTGCAAGATGTACAAGAATATATATTTGAATATTCTGAAACACTATCTTCGACAAAATGCCCATAAGCTTCCTCGATGCAACCGTTTCTATTTAAACACGACAAGAATCTCAAATATACAGTGTGCTTTAACCATCTGTGGTTGTTCAATCATATACACACTCTCAAGCATCCAGCTCAAGCACCTGACTTGTCCTAAAGAACATTTATAGAAAAAATTTAACAACAGAGAAAAGATTTAAAATAACCAGTTAGTTGTTTTACTCAAAATATTTTTTAAAAAGGGCACACTTTTTATTGTGTACAACTAAACACCATGCTTAATAAAATGAGGTAATGTGGGAGAATTTTATTTTAATTTTAAGTTTTAAAGTTTTTACAACATTTTAGTGTTTGCTTTTTGTAAGTGTACTTTATATGCCATGAAGGATTTTTCTTATATGAAAAAAAATGTTTTATGTGTTCATACTTTTTCAAACAATTGAGAGGGTTTTGTGCATATATGTTCCTTTGAAGAATAATCCAAAAATTCAGCATACAGTTCCAATTTTGTATCCAAACTTAATTCATCCTTTCACAAAAAGTGTTTTTGTTTTTTGTATTATCCGTCTTCAAACATCGCCAGTCTGAATGCAAAAGCGTTGCATACACACAGTAGAGTAAAAATCTTCAGGATCTAAATTCCTATCATCACGAAAGAAAATTTCCCGTCCTCGCCCCAAAGAAAAGGCCAAATGAAATGTATTTCAGTACCATAGTCAAACTACATCACTTTTTCCAAACACTAACACTAACTAATATCACCATAAGAATTAAAAATACGTGAAAATAAAATACCAGCGCCCCTTACAGAGTACGGGCAAACCGGTTGTTCCCAACATTCAGTAGCCCGTACAATGTACGAGCAAATTGGCTAAGGGGTTAAACGTGATTAGGGGTTAAACGTGATAAGATTTCTCCAACTATTCCAATAGATAGCTATTTCTCCAATAGAACAAACTATTTATTCTCAAACAGTTGAAAAAGAGGTGAATTTCATGGCAAATCGGCTTAAAGATTTTACATTGGACAACAATGAAATTGCTTCTTAGATGAAAGTACCCAATCCTGAAAGAATTTAAAGTGCTGAACACCAATATCACATTAAAAAAGGCTGATTAACTCTCTCTGCAATGTTATTTACGTTCTCTGTGATATAAGAACAGTGCATACATTATATTATTTTACATATTTTATTATATTTATCATATCATTTAATTATTTATTACTATTATAGTTCCTCCAAGAAAAAAAGGAGAATAAAAGACTTTCCTAACTTGCCATTTTCTCGGTTACCTGCCTTCCATGGTGAAGGGCTCCCAGTTCCAGAGCCTTGTACAGAATTTTAGTATAAGTTCAGATGATGAGGATGCGTGACATCATTTTTCTTTAAAGTCAAGATTTGCATGTGAAGGCAGTATGCCTGATAATGACTCTTTGTTCTTTTACGAAACATCTTCTCCATCTAAAATGATTTTAGATGGAGTCAACCGAGATGAATCAATGAATGATTGAACTGAATCATCTTGTTCGTGCCCGGAAACAAAGCAGAGATATTTATTGACTTTAACAGTGGAATCCTCTCGAAGAAAATTCATTTCACACGCGTCATCTGTTATTCGAATATTTCTTAAAAAAAGAAAAAAAAAGTCTTGTGTTCTGTTACAACAATGATGGCCTACTAAAAGAATTTCGCATTGCACATGAGTTCAATGAATGTAGGCTGTTTATAGATGCTTTCAAACTGAGTCTAAAGGCAGTTTTGCTGAAAAACGGGAACGAGCCACCATCCGTACCTGCCACACATATTGTCTACATAAAGGAGATTTTCCCTAATCTGAAACAGCTTTTGGAGATGATTAACTACAATAAGATTGCAGATGTGCTTATCTGAGGGTAGAGTAATTGTTTATGGGTTTGCAGTTAGAATGCACAAAGTATTTCTGTTTACTTTGTCTCTGAGACAGTGGAATCAATATACACTTCAACAGAAGATAATGACCTCAGAGAACACTCGAACCTAGAGAAACAAATCTAGAGCACCTATCTGACCTCATTTGCTCTTCAATCTTGAATTGGTCTTGTTAAAAGGCATGAATAAGAATGGCCAGCATTCAAGTACCTACATGAAAACAATTTCCTTAATACAATGTAGCAAACATTAAAGGCCTTTTCGAAAGCCCTCAAATTAAACATTAAACTTTTTTAGAGGTCCCAAGTTTGAAAAACTTGGAAGTAAAGAAAAATAGGTTTGGGATGTGAGCCCCAACAAACATCCTATGGAATAAAAAGTAAGAAAACTACTAAGATCGGCTTGAAAGTATGTTGATTTGATTTCCGGATTTTGGCTGCCTTAAGCATTTACTTTTTCAACTCTAATTGAAATTTTTCCCCTTAGAACTGAAGACATGTTTGCGATGAGCCCGGTTCATCAAGGAATTGCCAACATGAAAAACGATAGCAAAAGAATTGGTTGACTGACTACTGTTGACGCTCACCAAAAATCCGTCCATTACAAAGGACAAGCCAAAAGAAGTTGAAAGCCAATTAAGGTATTCCTAACATGCACATACATATATACGATATTCTAAAAAGTTTGTACAAATTGCAAAAGAACCCTTTCTTTGTCATGTTCATATTCAGCACATTAAATTCATTATGAATTGACTACGTTCACTTTGGAAGGTGGAAGTTTTTGAGGATTTGTTGCCCAGTGTTATCAGAAATACAGAAGAACCTGTTTTTATGCGGTCCTTTCTTATGCCATTTTATTTCTGTGAGGTTTGTTTTGTGAGATTTTTTATGCGGTATGTGAATTTCAATGGCTTTGGTACCACTGTAATTTTTTCAATGAATGTACATACATGCACTTCAAAACGCTCTGTTCATTGGTTATTAAGTCTCTCGACAATGAAAGTTCATTTGCTTTCTCTCAACGCACTAGCAGCACGTGATTGAAGACAAAACTTTCAATGACAGTGACATTATCAGTAATTTGATAGATTATGAAAACGGACAAGAAGAACCGAATTCTATGAGAGAAGATAAAATACACATGCAGGGATCCAGCTTTCCAAGAAATTCAAAAAGCATTTTCTTAAAATAGATACCAATTCCGAAAGGAGTTTGAAATTCCAAAAAGAGCTTCGATCTTGCATGTCTGGCTATCGTGATGTTCACAAGCAACTGACCAAATAACCGTTATCACAAAAACTTATCACTTACTGTATGGTACTAAAAATTAAATCAATTAAAATGGTATCTTCAAGTGACGAAAGTGATTTTGTACTAATTCATCATAGGAAGATGAGCGCTTTGGGTGACGATGAGTAGCAATGAATTATGTATGAACATTTTGGAAATTTCTCCATGCATACAACGAGAAATCAAATGTTTTTAAAATGTTTTAATGCAAAATTTAATTACTTATTACTTCATAAATAATCGACATATTATTTAAGTGCAATTTTTTTCTTATGCGGTCCCTCTCCACCGCATCAAATAAATTTCTGTAATATGTCGACAAAGTTGTTAGCTATATGTAAGTATTTATGACACACTTTCGAATATTTTTTTGTGCAGTTTCTTATATGCGTACCTATCTACCGCACGAAAACATGTAAAGGACTCGCTACAAAGTAAGAACTACATTTTATTCTGATATTTCTATCATTGTTCTTTTACTTTTGTACTTCGTTTAAATAAGTTGCAATGTTTCGTTTACTTTGTTGGGCTTATTAATTTGAATTGGAATTTAAAATGTTGCAGTTACTTTTATAATATTTAGATGAAGAGAGAAAAAAAAAGGCAAGATGTCTCGTTCACCATATGTCCATCACTGTATGCTAAAATGTTTTGAAAAACAAAAACTTTTCCTATTTATGTTTAATTTTTGCCATTATTTTGCTAAAAAGGAGGAATAAGAGTCAAATAAAAATTGATATGCAGCACTAAATATTTTACTTGTTTGTTTGTTTGTTTTTTTTAAAAAAAGCAGCCTTTTTCTTTGAAAGTTAGTTTTCAAAGGTAATTGTACTGGCTAAAAATATAAGATACAAAAAATAATAAGTAAAAAGGGGCAGATGAATCGGCTGGAATTTACTTCTTAGAATTCACTCATATACTATTAATTCAGATATTTATTAGTCTTTTGGTAAATTTTTATTATTATAAATTTAAAGAATAGGGATTTTGTGTATATAAGTATATGTATATTTTTTAATTCAATTTAAAACCCATAATCCCTGATAAACAGTTTTTTAGTGAATTTCGATTTCACGTGTAACTTGGTTCAAAACAAAAATATTCGGTTTCTATGAATTCTGAAAACCAGAGCATACAAAAATAATCCAATTCAATGTATTAGGAGGAAAAGTATGTTCCGTTTAATTGAGAGCGTCAAGTATGTGGGGAAGAAGCCAAATTATTATCAATATTTTTTTTATTCTTGTGTCACCCCCAAAATATCTATCCCTATAAAGCAGAAGTTGATGAAAGAAAAGATCTCTTTTAAAATATACAGGGTGATTCGCTACCTTACTTGCAGGGCGTGTAGGGACCGACTCGGAATCCCACAGGAATGCAAGGTCGCAAATACTGTAGCTGCAAGCGAAGGGGCAGAGGCAGAGTAAAAGAACAGAAACAGCAGCACATTAATCAGCATAACGTCCATGTGAGAGCTTTGGAGAATTTTCATTGTACGCAATCACGTGAAGGTCAACATCGTTTCTCGGTCAATGTTTAAGTTGGAATTCTTGGAGACTACCTCATTAGACCTGTCCAATCATTTGGACGGTAGGGTAGATCTGATCTCCATATAACAAGTCCTGATTGAACTTCTTGATGCAGCGCATGTTCCCCTCTCCATGTTCTCTACATTACGGAATTCCTTAACGTAAACTTTGACCAGCGGAGGATAGATTGATTGGCCTGTTAGAGACCTATCATGCATAGACTTCTTCTGGTGTCACATGCCCTTTCCTTCAGTTGAATATCTGTAGCTGCTGTGAAGATATGTGACATTCCATGAATCTTCTAGAATGGAAGGAATTCCATGCACCACTGCTGTCAAACCAGCCAGACCATTTCTGGTCGTAATTTTGAGTACCTGTTGCAGTTCAACCTTTCGAAAAAATCTTTTCTGTTTCATTAATGTGTTGCTGTTTCTGCTCTTTACATCTGCTTCTTTGCACCGTAGCTCGTAACTACGGCATTTCTATGGGATTCTGAGTTGTCTCTGTACCCCCAACACACCCTGCAAGGATGTCGGTCTCTAGTGTATATCAAAGCTTATACAGCTGATTAAAGCTTATAATAAGCATTCATATATATTTCTTATACATAAAATCTAAAATTCACGTTAGATGGCTGGCTCTTTGTAATAAATTGCTATAATCATTCATCACTGAATCTATTATAATCTGTGATTTTTGCTAGGTACAAGATAATTTTTTTTTACCTATGGCTATTCATTTATAACAAATGCTTTTTTTCTGTGGTGTAAAAAAAGTCCAAAATTATTGAAGTATAACCAACATGTGTTTCTGATATAATTTTTTTTTAAATATGTTTTCCTAATATATGTACATTGAAAACATATTTCCCTGCTAGAAAAATAAAGTATGATTGCTATAATCTTTAACGGAATAGAAAAAAAGGAGAAATGTATTGTACAACAACAGAATACATGATACAGAGGGGAATAATCATGCAAGTTTTATTTTCGGATTGGTTTTTATTTGTTCTGGACTCGAAATTACTCAATGAAAACGACATTTTCCTCTTAGAGTTAGTCGAAGATATAGAGTTTATTTTTATTTGTGATTTAATCTGACAATTCTTTGAGTTTCAATAGCTTCTTTTAGTAATTTTATAGCATTTACACTGTAGAATTGAATAAGCTGAAAATACCTCAAATGTTGATGTTTTGAAAGACTCGTAGATAAGAATATATTTTATAACTTGAATTCGGTATCCTTAACTTGAAAATATCTCTAAGGAATTCTACAGCGATCAATCATTTGTAATCGTCTCCTATTTTTACAAATCTCCTAAGCATTAGATGAGAGTTAACACCACCAGATAGTACAAAGTTTTCATATTCTTTGCTTCAATAGCAATTGATTTTAATCATGGCTCTTTTGATTAAATATTATACTTACAGAAAAATTCACGATACTAATTTAATTTGAAATTTAATATGTCTTATTAAAAAAATATTCTTCCCATTTTTTTCATTTCTCCTTTTTGGAACATGTAAAATTTAAAGACACATTTTTTCTGTCTTAATCAAACTACAAACTTGAATTATATAAGCCTTTAATTTATTGTATTATCAGAGTTTTTTTTGTGTTGAAATCGGCATAATTCACAATCAATGTAATAATTACTGTACCACTAATAATTAATTGTTTGGCATGAAAATAACTCTCAAATAGAATCTTCTTCGTTAATATTATACTTTCTATTTTGTTCAGCTCAGATAATCCGAAAGAAGTAAGTAAAATTGCAATTCTTATGATCTTCTAGTTAAAATAGAACTTGGTTCAAGTAGATTTTAAAGACGATTTTTATGTCGGCCAAATGCTGTTTATTCTCAAATAATCTCTAATTCTGTAAACCCCCAAAAGTGTCCTGGTAAAATGCGTTTTAAAAAGCTGAAATATAATATAATTTAAGTTGAAATACAAATTATAAAGAACTATAAATACAGCTCCTTCCACCGTGTTGAAATAACTTAGAAATTGATAAATCAGTTGACTTTTCCGCTTGAAAGTTGCTCGATCACTCATTGTAGCCCCAAGAATGGCAATCATTTCAATTCCAAAACACGTTCTTTCCAACTTGAAAGAGCATCCAGACTTCGATTATAAAAAGCTGCTTTATTCTTTGAAATAATTTTTGTCAGTCCCACAACCAACGACTTTTCTTGTTTGTGGAGATTCCCTGGACGAATATAAATCTCATTTCAGAGGGAATAATAACAATCGCGGCCAAGAATTCCTGACCAGAATCCAGCTCACTTACAGTGAGAATTCTTTTTGTGTTTAAAATGCAGAAGGAGCATTCTTATTCTTCCCAGGAAGAAGAAAAATAAAAGAGAGAATCGAAAAGAGCGGCCCTTTCTTTTGGTCACCGAGCAGTGTCCCTGGTGGTTGGAGCAACTTAACAACTTCCATTTGCCTTCTACCAGCAATGTTAATTCACATTCCAGGTAATTTTGTGCCCTGAATAGTAATTTTCTATTCCGAATATTGCATTCGCTTGTTGAATGGAGGCCATTCAATTCCATTCGCACTATAAAGGACTCTTCCCTTTGGCTGACTTCACTTGGTTTCAAATCGAGAAAAGTCGCAGCCTGAGAAAGAGGGCTGTGACTGTATGAATAAGTTATTGTAAATCATATGCTTCGTCGCTTCCCCATTATCTTCATTTGAATGATGTCTTTTTACGAAATAAAGAAACTTTATTTGTAAATATTTTTCTAGAATCGGAACTTTAACCGACACGTTATTCTTTCAGAAAGTCTTTTAGCTCCAAGTAAGATTTTAAGAATGCAAATACGATAACTTGATTATGAAAGAACCCCTACGGGATTTTTATTTTAATGTAGGAAACCTTCTCTGGTGTGTGCTAAAGCACAAATCGAAATATTGCTTGGGGGCATATTTTACTTCAAAGGAACTTTTGTTACGAGTCAATATTTGCAGTTATAATTTTAGCAATGTTTACTGAAGAAAAAAAAAGATTTTGTTTGCTTTTTTATTAATGCATTTCCTATCTGAAAAAAAAAATATTGGATAATCAAATCATATACATAATTTTGTTCGATATTTTGAAAATATTTATTGTACATCAGTGTATTTCTAGAGTTAATCAACAACAATTGCTAATAATCATTTTATACCAAGTTCTTGCAGATTTATAACTGATGCATGCAAAATTATGTTAAAACATCTCAGCAGAAAAAAAATATTTGCCCTATTGAAAGGTCAATGAATACAAGAAGTTACATGACAAAAACAAACTGTTTGTATGCTGAAAGTGATATTCGTGACGTCAATTGGTTGTAGCCAAAAGCTCAAATATCCTTCTGAAATGATACCTAACGGAAATGAAAGCATAAAACGAACACAAATATTTTGAAACGGATTTTAAGCTAGTCAGTACATATCTATGCGATAGAACTGTTATTGTTTTGCCGTCATTACTGATATGTAGAACAATGAAATAACTGATACAATTGACAACAATTTTACTTATTATATAGAATACTCTAATATTTAAAGTTATTTAGTATTCATGAAAAAAATAATGAAAATTCTATAGTATAGCTGTTACATATATGAATTAAGCAAATTTTATTTAAATGCAATAAAGTATATTATTTATAAGAACATTAAACTTACTTTTTATTTAACTACGCAACAGTTTCTTTTTTTCTGTCATATTATGCCAAAAAATAAACATATTTTTATAAACATTTTTAATTAGTGGTCAGAAATGTTGTGTAAGTATTGAATTTAAAGAATTATACTAATTATTATTTTCATTGAAAAAACATTTTTTCCCTTAAAGTTGGCTTTTTTTCGAAGAAATAAGTGACCTGGAAAGAACACTTTACAAAAATGGGTATTAGAATTAAAAAGATAATATTGCACTTACAGCTAGAATTATTCTCTTCTAAAATTTAGTTTTTGCACACAAAAATTTTAAAACAGGGAAAGAATTATAGTCCAATGCTGCAATCAGGACAAAAATATCGTGTTTCTTTTCTCACCTTTTTTCCAAAAACGTTTCTTTCCAAGCACCACAGAAAGCATTGCCTTGATTAAAAATATCAGTGGAAGGAAAACTTCTAAAAAGTGTCTTCCAGTCAATCGTAAAGGATTGGGCAAAATTCCTGGTCGTTCTTTTCTCTCATTTAGAGCCCGCCCCCCTGTCTTTCAATAAGGTGATCTATAATATTAAGCCTGAAATTCAGATGAGATCATTTTTCTCCCAGTTTCTGATAAAAAACGAAAGCATTCCACAGTGATGTATCTAAAAGGTGGAAGAATATTTTTTTTGTTCTATTTCTTGCCTCTCTTTTTTGTTATTCGGTAATCTGTGAGATGCTGATCTATTCTATCTACACCACCCATCGTATTATTGCATTCTATAACTACCTGTGGTTTTCATCTAGCCTCATCCTTGTACTTCAATCATCTCAGGGTTATGTATAACTGATAACAGAGATAGTACTTTTTTATCCATCCATTGGATGATGCATACTTTCCCTCTTTGGTATGCACAGATTTTTCTCCTTTTTTTTAAATTTTGTTTTTAACTGTAATTCTTTTGGAACGTCTTTCCTATTAAGTTGGAGTGTTCCATACGTATCTGTGTCTGATAATTCAGAAGTACATCTGCAAGTTCTGGTGAAGTGTGATAATTATATGTTGTTAGGCAATATCTTTTATTCAACAGTGGCTGCATAAGAGTCATTACTACTTGAAAAGACTAACACAAATGCTGGTAATCACCACTGACAAGAGTTCCTTTTCCTGTTTATATAATAAATTGATATACATAACCGAACTTTGATTCTCATAAAGCAAAACTTTTATGCTGAATCGTGACCTTTTTAGAGATACTTTCTAGTGAAATAATTTCTCAATAACGAGAACTCGAATGTTTGGTCATAGTTCTTGTACTTTTAGGCACTCGTGTGTTTTAGAGTCAAATTTCACATCATCTGAAAAATGTAGATACCGATGAATAAGATAAAAACCCCGGGAAGACATAATTTTTGAAAAAAATGGAGTTGCTGTTGAATGTCTCTTACTCCAATATTGCTGCACATCAGGCATTTTCACAATTTCTTGATATATATACAAAAGAAGAAAAACCTGAGTTTCATCTTTAAATGGTGGTTCCCATTTTTTTGATCTGCTTTTCATTAATAAATTAACATTTCGAATAATCCGCAATCTGCATATTTATTAGTTTAATAAACTATCAATTCAAGGAGGTTATCATCAAAGAAAATGTCAAGAAATTGTCCATTGCCTAAATCGATGTTCAACTGAGCTGCTGGATTTGCAGTGAAAGGAAAGCGTGGTGAAGATAAAGAAGGATTACTAATATCAAGAGTTCACAAAAGTTCCGAAACTTGAGTTAGATCATCTGAACTTTCCGTTTCCTCATCATTAGAGAAGTTTGATAACAAACTTTCATTATTTCCAAAATCATTTTCGGAAATTTCAGGTTCACAATCTGAGTCAATATTAGAATTATTTTCTGTTATGAGCAACTCACAATCACTCATTTTTCTTCTATTTTAACCTCCAAATTTAAAAGAAATAGTGTTCGTAAAGCGTGCGGTACAATGATCTAGCAAAAAGAAAATTCGCGCCTTAACTTGTCTAGAAGAAAGCAGTAAAACCTAACCTTGTGAAACCGGTTTAGACTTTTTTTTTCGTAATTCTAACTTTACTCGACTACTGGAGATATCTGTTAGAAACATTGCATAATAAACGAGCAAAAAATACGGGTAAATCAGGGAAGTGCCGTTTCCAAGTGCCCGAACGTTGTTCAGTCAAAACTGGGAAGTGGTTAACTTTCTTGTAGTTGCCAACTGTTACTACCTTAAAAACACAGAATATCTAAAATATTTATGCTTACATTTGTAATTAAAATATATTCACAATATTGTAGATTTTATTCAAGTTTTATCAGTAATCCTTATGTTATATATTAATCACAGAGTTGATTAATACTGGTACTCATAACTACAATAATCACAAGTCTGCATTTCAGTAAGAAGGAGAGTTATTTTGAAGCCATTAAAATAAGATTAAATTATTCAACCAAGTGAAACTTTCCAAAAGTTTTAACGAAATATTCCCAAAAGGAACTCATTCCCAGCTAGTTTAAAATCGACAAAAATATATACAGTTTCTTTAATATTTTTAGTGTATAACTACACTGGTGTGCAAAACTTAAGCAACAATCTAAAAATTTAGCAGATAGTCATGAAATTGCAGAAAAGGAGGTCTGGAGATCAGTACAGGGAACACGTAAGTCAGTAGAAACGTCATGCGTATGCAAATATCAGGAACAAAACGTCAGAAGCGATGTGAGCGTACGCAAAACGCGTGATGTCGGCGCGCGCTGCTCAACAGTAGAATGAAATGAAGGACGGAGACGCAATTCACCATATTCTCTGCAAGTGCCAGTGAGTCAGTTCGTGAAATATGGCTAGAAGAAATC
>BMAV01001458.1:825208-862827 GCA_019973955.1 Trichonephila inaurata madagascariensis | reverse complement strand
CGCGTTTTGATTTGGAGAGAGATCGGGACCCGGTTTTTTCCCAGTAACATCAAGGAAAGACACCGTTACGGTTGTCCTGGAGTTCTTGTCTGGAGAGACATTATGCTGAACAGGCGAACTAGCTTCACATTTTCGACAGAGGGTGTATAACCGGGGATTTCTATTGTGAGGAGGTACTTCTTCCCCATGTGCGTCTTTTCCGAGGTGCCATTGGCCCAGACTTTATTTTTATGGATGACAATGCACGGCCACATCGAACTCTTGCTGTTGAGGAGCTGCTGGCAAGTGAAGATATCACTCGAATGGATTGGCCAGCGTCCTCCCCAGATTTAAATCCCATCGAACATGTGTGGGATGCTTTGGGGAGACGTATTGCCACACGCTACATCATCCGGAGAACAACCAACAACTCAAACAGATGTTGATTGAGGAATGGGCACTCCTACCTCAAGAAATGTTGCACCAGCTGGTTCTGAGTATGCGGAGACGGTGCAAAGCAACCATTGTAGTAAGGGGAGGGCATATACCATATTAAGGAACATCTGCTTGTTGTTCTTCCTGTTGGATAGACAATCATGAGTCACGATACTATGCGTTCAGTAAAGCTTGTTTTTGTTTGATTCCATACCTTATGCGTTGTATTCCTTTTTCAGCGCCGATGCTTTCGTCATCCTTTACGTACATAATACTCTCCCTCATTTCAGAATTTCATGTCTCTCAGATGATTTTTCGTGAAGTTATGGCAATAAACCCACCTGTTGCTTAAGTTTTGCACACCAGTGTACCTTGAACTTTATGGACAAGTCCCTGAAGAAGACTTTTGTTTGGGAATGATTAATATTATTTCTTACCTTTACATTACTCAACAGTTTTTCGTTGTTTCTTTTACAGCGTTTTTATTACTTCCATATAATTTTCATTTCCTGAATTTAATTTCAGGTTGTAGGTCATTTTCCTTTTGCCTAAGTTTCGCTTACTTTTGTTTTTAATTTAAAGTTTTCAGCAGGTGTTTTAAAACTTCTTTATGTATGTCACAGGGAAATGGCGAAATAAGGAATTTCATCAAATACCCAAGGGAGATGATCACTTGACGGTAGATGGGTCAGGGTCATTTCCCTGATGAAAGTAAGTGATTTTACCAAATCCCTGAACTGTTTCAGTGAAATGATTTGCATTGGCAAAATGCAATACAGGGGGGGGGGAGACACCTGGAAGGTCGAGCCCTTGTACTTCCTAACCTTACAGGTAGTACTATCGATCCCCTAAATATCAACCCCATATCTTTAAAAAAATGGCACCATAGGATTAACATAGGGATTAATATTTTAGTGCGTAAGCAACCTAGAGGAAAGATGTATACATCAAAAAATACCAGCCTACTTTTCTAATTATTTATTAATTAGTTTCGAATAAATAATTTGTATTTCATTGACTATTGTTGTATTACTTACTTCTACGATAATAATGCACCATATTTGTTAAATAAACACTTTTAAACTCATGACAATATTATTTCATCATTTCACTGAAACAGCTGAGGATTCGTTCAAATCCCTTACTTTTATTGGGGAAATCACCTTGAAGAGACATTATTTTAACATGTACCGTCAAGTGATTATCTCTCTTAGGGATTTGATGAAAGAGAGAGAGAGATTCCTAATTTCATCATTTTCCTGCGATATATATAAGGTTGGAATGAATGTTTTGTTTATTAACCCATTTTATTCCACCGTCCTATATCAGAGGACAGCTGAAAAATATCATGTGGAAATCAATATTTGTATGTCGGAAATATTTTGACAACATGAACATGTAGGGATGTGTTTTAGCTTCTTCCAGCGTGAGTTATGTGTCTCACCCCTTCCCCCTTCCTCTGGAAATTTTGCTTGTCCATTGCATTTATGGGCGCAGTTTGTATCATCTCTTTGGGGATGCAGAATTCTTTTTCAGTTTATTTTGGAAACTTGGCTGGCCATTTTTTTATGTGATATTACTCTTTTGTAATGATCTCGGTGGTTGTGATTAGAGCGATATTGTTCTTAGATAAGTTTTTACAAATTATTTCTTAACTGTCCTCTAAATAGGACAGTGGGACGAAACACATTGCTTTCTCTCTTTATAACAAAGAGTAAAAATAATAATAATAATAATAATTTCACTTTTAGTGTTTCCCCCATGCTCAGTTATGTCAGTGCAAAGATTTCTAAAGTTAAAGGAAGCATTAGAATTATTAAATAGTATAGATCCACACAGAGGAGAGTGATATTGAAATTGCTGTTACCAGAAATTACTGCGCTGTGTTACCAGATCCCAGCGAAATAACTGAAGAAGATGAAGGGGATGATAATGAAGTAAATATTGGTGAGATTATTATAAAATATGTTCCTGGGCCTTCGGAGGCTAGAAGTGGTGATAGTTTCCAGACAGAAACGCCCACAAGCTCTAGTGCTTCGACAACAAAGAGCAAAAAAAAAAGTTAAAAGACATCAGTCATTTTGGATAAAGAATAAATCATCGTTTTTCACAAAATGGGAAACACAGGATGAATCAACTGCAAGTGACTTGCTCAAGCAGATGGAAACTGCATTGAAAGATAAAACTCCAACGGAGCTTTTTGAGCAGTTTTATTTCGGTGAAGCTTACAATCTCATTGTAAAAGAAACTGTGTGATTGATATGCCGCAGTTATAAAAAACGAACACGATTTCTTGACCACTGCAATCGAAATACGTGTTTTTATAGGAATTTTGCTTTTTACTAGTTACCATTCAAACACCAGTGAACAGAATTATTGGCCTGATTCTGACACCTTGGCATTACCCTGGTGAAAAATGCCATGCCAAAAACCCGCTTCCAAAAGTTTAAATCTTATTTACACTCTGTGGGCAATGGAACTATAAATCAGCATGTCCAGGATCGGTCCTGAAAAGTTAAACATTTATATGTCATACTCAATAATAATTTTATGAAATTTGGAGGTGATTATGAGGACACAAAGATAAAGTGAACAGAAAGATGTCAAATTTTATAAATTCTTGCAACAAATATATGGGCGATGTATACACCCACGACTAGTTAGCTAGACTTCATTAAATTAAAATTCGTAGGAAAAAGTGGTGCTGGCCACTTTGTATATGCTCACTGGATATGGCTGTGGTAAACACTTGGATAATTCACAAAATTCTCAACAAAGATAAAGTCCGAAAGTTGAAGGAGTTCCGAAGAGCTGTAACAGCAGTTTATCTAAAAAAATGTGATAAGAACAAAAGGTAGACCTAGAATCTTGACTGTACCTTCTGGTGCAAAATAAGATATCTGTAAAGATAGTGTTGGTCATTCTTTACTAAAGCAAGAAAACAACGTCGTTGTCGAAGAGAGTTCTGCAAAGGAAAAGAAAAAACATACTGTGGCAAATGTGACAAAACGCTTTGTCAGGCTTGCTTTGGACCTTTCCACCAAAATTAGAGTGAAATTTAATTGAAAAGTGAAATATTTAGTAAACTAGACAATATTATTCAAATAAAATAAAATTTTGTCCTCGGAAATAACTTTTCTTCATTGAAGAATTTTGTACTCGGAAATAGCTTTTCATCATTGAAGAGAACACTAAAACATGTAAGTGCACATTTTATCCTCTTTATCCCAGTGCCCTTTTTTAGAGGACGAGTCAGATTTCTTATATGAAGCGTAAAAATTTTTCAAATTTTGTTATATTTAGTTTGCTTAGGTTTAACTAACTTTGGAAAATATAAATCTACTTAAGTTTGGATCAAATCAATAAATTGGGATAAAACGGATTAACACAAAGCTATGAGTAATGGACCCTTGTAAGTTTGAACCACTTGATTGACCTCGGTGACACCTGATCTACTCTCTAATTTACACATCATAAGTTGGTGAGAACTTGAAAGTATTTAATACTCACGTAAGTATTTAAACTGACACAATGATCTCTTGATCTGGACCGCTCTCTAACCCTACTACTTGATGCATCGTGTTGATGTGCGTGAATTGATTCGAACTATACTTCATGTAAAGTTCTTGCATTCATTCTGTGCCGAAGTGTTAACAATAAATTGTGTAAAAGTAATAGAGGGAGTCAATTTCTTTGCATTCATTCGGTACAAAATGAGGCAGTCGAAACTAATATGAATATCTCAACAGACGTCAACATCCATATGAAATATGCACAAGAACACTCAGATGAAAGAAAATGTGCGCGTCAAGTACGTTTATTTTTTTAATGTACATCTTCAAATGTTCATCTTCAACAGAATTCTTAATATATTGTAATTCTTCTCTTTGCAACTTTTCTTTTAGAGCAAAGCCGAATGGGAAAACATACTTAACACTACCTCTTAAGAAATTTAACCCTTTGTCGCACATAATAACATCTTGTAAATTAAGTACGAGATATATTTTTTCAAAAAATAAGAGTATATATTTTTACAGAAATTCTGTACAAACTTAATGGTCCCATATTTAATAGATTCCCAGACATACTTTTGAGCAAGAATTTTTTTTCTAAATTTTCTTCAATGACAAGATTATGTGAGAACGATAAAAAAAATACTTGAATTTCCAAGAAACTAGAAAAACTAATTACTGACACAATATTTTAACAGCATGTTTCTTAGAAATTTCATGTATCTTAGAAATTTCTGAAATGTTTCGAGTAAACTTCAAGTTCATAAAACAGATGGAACTGAAAATAAATTTTTATTGCATACTTAATTTATGAAAAATTCGGTTTCATTTTCCCTTATCGTTTCAAGAAAACTTTATTTTAGATTTAAAATGTGAATAACTTGAAAAAAAAAGAGGTTTTTCAATGATTTTTCTTTTTGAAAGGAGAAATTAGACATTAAGGAAAATTTTATTCTATTGTGCAATGTTTCATTTAACTTAAAAGAGTTTTTGATTATTTCTCAAAGATTGTCTGTATACTTGTATATAACTATAAAAGAAAAGACTGTAAAAACTTGATCTTACAAACATGTGAAATTAGAACCAAAATATTCTGATAATTTTAAATATTTGTTTACTTTAATATGAAATGGGTTTATTGAATTTCTCTGTAGTTATGTACGACTAAATATGAGACAAAAAAAAATGTTAGCTGATTTCTAATTTCAAAAAAGTATGTGAAGAATCTACACTGCCTAAAATTCCATCAGTGAAACGGTGTTTAATACTGATAGACAAAATTATTTGCAAGATTATGATTTTCCTGGTGATATCACAGAACTTTATTTGTACTCAGTCTGCCTTCCGAGTTCGATGCTTCCTTCGAGTAGTACCTATGAATAATTTCATTTTCAAAGACGATTCATTTTGATTTTTTTCTCATGCTTTCCATCCATTCATGAATTGACATCCCGTATTTCTTCATGCGTCCTTCGTGAAATGCCCTATTAAAATCTTTTACTAAAGATTGGGTGTCCGATTGTTTCCAACAGAACCAAGGTTTGCTCAAGATGTATCTGGGATCTGTCGTTTGGATAATACAAATGAATAAATTTCATTGCTTTTCCCTCCTATAGAATTATTCTTTTGAAAAAAATCTGATTTGGATTGGAAGGACCTCGAAAATTCCCAATTTTACACCTAAAATTAAAAGTTGACTCGTATTTCTTTTTTTTTTTTGTGACATATATGAATAAAAAAGATGTAAACAAATCATTTTTTAAAAAGTGGGAAGAATTCGAGTATACTTTTAGTTGATGATATTCCTATATAATTCGCTTAGAAAGTTTGTAAATAAGTAATGCAGGAGAAAAAAAAGCTGGAGAATGTATTAATCTCGAGAAAAGATTTCACTTCTGTGTTCTTTTTAATTAACTATCTTTCATATGAGCACTCTGTTTTGAATTCTATTTGAATAAGTAATAGATCATAAACTTGACAAATAATTAAGGAATATGGATGCATTAGCAATGCTATTGCAAATACCTTCTCTCGATTTTTTATTGGTGATCAAGTTTGGTTTTGACATTAGAACATTGCTGATAAATTAATGCATTTGCAAAGATTATATGCTCATTATTATAGTCAACAAAATCTTAAATATCAAGAACTAATGAATAATTCAGATGATATATTTTTGGAAAACATCCGAATTTTCTAGTTTTTATCTAATATACAAAAGAAAAAAGCCCCAGATTCCTTGAGCTTACAGAATGAAAAAAAGTGGTTTTTATAATATTAAAATCAATTCTATATTAAAATATTTGGAATATACTTCTTATGAGTTGAATCACATGACTCGACTCATTTGAATTGTTTCATTCTATGTAAGCCCTAGAGTACAATATTTAGTAGATTTGAGTGGAAGGCTTTATTTATTCCATTATTGATGTAAAGATGGTTTGATTGATGATTCTTGTAGAAGGTAATCTATTCTTATTTTACTGGCAACTACGACCCACACAAAGTAAAAGACAAGATGCATTTTAAAAACAAGTAGCAACCAGCAAAACTTCCCTAAAATGAGGATTTTATACAGAACGGAAACTAACATGACTTCTGATCGGATGATGTACATTAAGTAATCCTTAATTTAAAGGCACTGTTTTTAATTTCGAAAAGATAACGTTACGATTACATCCCGTTAAGTGGGTAACTAACAATTATTTATTCATGCCTAGTCCTAGAGGTTTCAGGATCCTTACGAATTAAAAAGCTTTTAAGATGAAATTAACATGAAGTATTATATATAGTTGTAAAATTTAATGTTTTTATATGTATATATTGAAAATTTCATTCAGTGGTTCTGCTGGTCTAATAACTGCTTCATTTTATTTTTGAATGTGTTGCGTGCGAGTTCTTAAAAAGAAATGTCAAATGAATTCTGAACCAAATAATATAAATATTCATTGTTTGTATCCTGTATTCCAATCGATGGTTGTTTATTCTGTTTAAGCTATTTCTGTAGTGATGATACTATTTATAGGATGCATCCTAATAAAGTATGTAGTCAATAACAAAACAGTAATTTATTACAGCAATAGATAAACTATTTATAATGTTAATTGAATTGGTTTCTATTGATTCCACCTGATCGAAATTCGAGCTAGGAATGAGAAGGCAGGGTGAATGAATGGAACAGAGTCAAGGTATCCCCAGAGACAGAATAATAATATTTCCAAATGCCACTTTCGGTAGAAGAGGTTTTCAATTGTTCTCTCTCCGTTTCAGGATATTTTGAGTTTCCTGCAATGTAAAAGTTTCAAGTCTGGTTTAAAGATGTGTGAAAACACATGTTGGTGTAGAGACAAACTAAAATTACTTTTTTGTGTTTTATAATGATAAACAAGCGTTTGAGCTAAAGGGAAGTCTGGATTTCCTAGTTTTTATTAGATTCATTAGGTTTTTGCTTACTGAAAACATTCAGAGAAACAAATATTAGCGAATTGCCTACATTCGGTTGCTTCAATCGTAATATTATCATTTCATTTGGTAATATTTTTTGGCAGGGTGCGAATGCTTGGAGTGCCAGCTCAGGTGCCTTTCTCGTCACTTAAATACGATTCAATGAATGATGACGAATTTGAACCCAATAGTAATCGTGTGGCTTCAAAATGTGACATCAATAAAAAATCAAATACTTTAGCTTTATAAGATAATTCAAAAGAAATTTCAAGATTTATAAAATCCTATTCAGGGAATATTTAATAAGAAGAAATCAAAAATTATTAATTTTATTAGAAAAATGTCGTAAGGATTATTCTAAAGCAGAGTTTAGGGGAATTTCCGAATAATTCGTAAATAGCCGAAAAAAATTCGGCGTTACATTTCACCCTGCTTTTTCCAATTTATGCATATAGTCTCCAACAATACTGTCCTTTTAGACCCTTTTAAAATCTAGTCATCATATGATTATTAAGAATATTCCCCAATTGTTCTTGCAATTTCTGAAGAGATAATCATATTTTTCCATGATTTTTTCATGACTCCATATAAATCGGATCACATCATATAATCTCAGTTACTTCTTCATGCGAAATGAAAAAAACGCATTAGTGGTTAAATTAAGAAAGAGGTTATTCGATGTCATTAATATATAATGATATGTAAAAATAATTCCATTCAGCTACGTACATTTTTCGAGTTCCTTAGGGACTATGCTATACTTGAGGGAAAGAAATTTTACTGAAAAATCTATCAATAAATTCGGATATATACGACAGAGCATTATGAACTCGATTGATTAAGGGAATTGATTAATGTCTTTCAAAATCACCACCAAATCATTGAAAAAGTTGAAGAAAAATTAAATAGTGGAGCTATGTATTTGAAAATGCTGCTAAAATGTGCATAACATATTTCTAAACAATGGATTGGATAACATTCTAAACTCATTTGGAAATAACGCTAGTGCAACAATTAATACATCGTAGTATGTGTCTCGGTTTCAAATTCTGCTTAAAATTGATTTCTACAACTTAGAGAAACACGCCGTTTGAAATCTATTGAAACCATATCAGAATTTATCAAAGTTAAATATACCGAGTACTTGGAAATTCTAGTGGCTTCCAAGTTATTTATTAAATTTAACTTAGCACTTCAAGGCACTACACTTTTTCAAAAAACAGCGCTACATTACAAATTTACTTTCAGTTTTTCCAAGTGACCTCATATATATTTCAATTTGATAACGTGAAACGCTAAATTACATTTAAGTATTGTAAAATCACTTTTCACATTCAATTACGAATGATGTTTTGCATTAAACATAATTTCAAAGAAAATTATTTCCTTATCAATATATTATGCAGTAACTATTAAACACAAAAGTGTATCATCACTGTATCAACAAAACTTGCAGATTTTTAATATTTGGAATATTTTCAAGTTCTTGGCTCGCACTTCTCTTTTGAATGAGTGAAATATAGTTGTGTTCTGAATATTTTTACTCGTGGATTCCCTCCTACGATAAAGCAATGATACAAAAATTCTCCTTTCTGTCAGGCATCGCATATTTGCCTGATTTATGAATGTAATTCAAATATCTTTTTTCTTTTCAAGCAGAAATACACTTCCGCCAAAGTAAAAATATGAATGGATGACTGAGTTTTCCAATGGGAGGCCTCTTTCTTTGACTTCTTTCGAAAGTGTTTTGTGAATGGTCTCCCATCGTCTTCCGTCATCGTCATCCGACTTCATTGCATGTTTACATCTCAAATTGAAATTTTTTGCGTGCTGACGTCACCTTCCACTGCCAGTTTTTCGAGTTGTTCGACGCTCGTGGTCCACTGCTTCCAAATTCGCATCACTGTGGAATGGTTTCGCTGCACACGAGCTCCTGTGGTGCGATAGGAGATCCTTCTTCTCTAAGGCTGATAATCCTCTCCTATTCAAACTCCGTAAGTTGTTGGAATTTC
Source organism: Trichonephila inaurata madagascariensis (assembly GCA_019973955.1). Classification (NCBI taxonomy): domain Eukaryota; kingdom Metazoa; phylum Arthropoda; class Arachnida; order Araneae; family Nephilidae; genus Trichonephila; species Trichonephila inaurata. The sequence goes on along the minus strand of BMAV01001458.1, from coordinate 853,445 downwards.
TCCTTATTTCGTCATGGAGGCATACTTAGGTCTCGCTAAACGTTCGCCAATAACAAATAATCATTAACCATTTTCAACGTCCCACTACAGGCTTCTATTTATACGCTTTCAGCATCAGTTCATTTAATTCTGACGATTTCTCCATGGTGTGGCATTATTTACAAACAGCAGTATATATATATATATATATATATATATATATACACTCACTTCCAAAAGTTAAGCACGAAGATGTAAAATGTAAAAAAATCAACAAATACTGCTTTGATTGACACAAAATTTGGCAGTAAAGTAGCATATATATTTATACATAAAACAAAATCAATAATTATATACAGAAATGAAAACAATATTAATTTTTGTATGTTATCAGATAATGTCATTCTGGAGACTTTAACAGAATTATGTATAAAGTGAAAATAAATAGCATAAAATGAAAAAAAAGGACATTAATAGGGTATGTGATCGATTCCCTTATCTGTATGAAAAGTTCACACCTTCTGATCATTTTTTCAATTAGGTGGTCAACCACCGCAGAATTAAGCAATCGCCATTCTTGTAGAGCAGTTTCCAGCTCAATAAGAGTGGATGGAGGTGGGAAAAGTGAAGATACAGCACGGCCGAGAGCATCCCAAAGACTTTCAATGGGATTAAGGTCGGGCGAATATGCTGGCGACGCCATACGCGTAATCCCTTCACTCTCCAGGTAGTCATCGACGATGCCAGCTCTATGGGGACGTGCGTTATCGTCCATTAAAACAAAAGCAGGGCCAATTGCTGCAGTGTACAATCTCACAATGGGTTCTAGGACTTCATCTCGATACCGGACAGCCGTCATAGAACCCTGTTTAAAGATATGCAGGTCGGTGACAAATCCTAATGAAATCGCTTTCCACACCATCACCACATACGACTTTAAAATACTAAAATATAGTACTGCAATATGTTTAGTATAATGTAGCTTGGTACATCAAGGAAATATTCAGTTATATCTGCATCATTTGAATTCAGAATACTTGCATTCGGAAGTCTAATTGCAGAATCACCAGAGGACTGATTTTTAGATACATCATTTTCAGTAGTATTTCATCTCTTAGAAATATTGTTTCTCACAGCAACCTGATAAAGCATTAGTCATGGTATTTTCTCTACAGAAAAAAATTGATGATAAAGATTTTAAGTTATATAAACTATTTTTAAAGCAAAAATTGGCCATGAAATTAATCTTAATTAATTAATTATGAGAACTCAAAAAACTCAAAACATAATCAAGCAGAAAATATTTTAGTAATGAAGATTGAAATTAATAACCATTTCAAACTGAAAGCTCAAAAATATTTTTGATTAATTCAATTTAAGAGTGGAAAAAGGCTTTAAGATGAAACCGAAACCAAAACCAAAGCTCATAAAACTTCAAATATCTTAAAAACTAATTTGCTAACAGATCTGAAATTTCGTGGCAAGCTTCTCAATGATATGGGACACTAGAAAATGCAAAAAAAAAAAAAAAAAAAATTGGGTAAAAATGAAATTTTTAGGATACTGTGTAGTCTTAACAAAAACATGAAAATATTCGAAAGTATACAAAAATTTATAATCTTTAAGTGTGTAAAATTATTTTAAATAGCTATACACCACCTTATTCATATTGAATATGATTTCACAAAAATAATATTTTTTAAATACAAAAAATAATTTCATAAAAAGCAAAGTTTCTTAAAAATAGATTTAAACTTATATATGAGCACCGGGGTGAAAAACAGGCTGAAAAGAACTAAATAAGGAGATTGACCCTCGTCTTGCACAACCATTAAGGTATGTTTTACTTCTTATCTCGTGAGTAGAAGACAAAATTTCCTGAGACTGGAAAAGTTAGCCCAAAAGAATTTTTTTATTGTTATTATTACTATGATTATTATCCATGAAATATTTTTATCTGTATTCTACTTGTTTCTACAAAAACACTAACATCTTCTGACTTTCGGTCCAAGTTAAGGCTGTCTTCGGTAAAAGTACGAGAGCTTGATCTAAACGCGAAGCACATTTTCAGACAGAAAAAATGCCTCAATTGCCATGGAAATTTGCAATATTATAACTCATACCTCTGTTAACAACATAGTGTTTTTAAAAATGTCAAAATATTAAATGAATACTTTATTTTTCGTTTTAATACGTGGAGGCATAGCCCATTTAACATCACGATATAGGAGAAAAAACGCGAAACACATTTTATACCAGAAAAAATGAATCAAGTCGGTTAAAAATGGAAAGTATGATAAAAAATGCTGCTCTCTAAAGGATAGTGAAGCCAGAATATCATATTAATGTTTCTTTCTTTTATATCTGAAAAAATGTTTCGAATTTGGCTCCTATTCTTTAACATTAACCGAAGACAGCCTTAATAGTATACTTCCTATGTGATCCATTCTCATTTATTTCATTTCTATTCAATGTCATCATGTACTGTTCGGGTTCCTCGAGGAGAAACTGGGATTTGAGTAGAAAAAGCGCTTTCCGTTGAGATTGGATTCCAATGGAACTACTATTTCAACCCTGGCGGGGGTAGGTGAGGTTAGAATCGTTGAAATGGTTAATTTAAAAAGAAGAGAAGGTGAATTGCAACTGGGAGGCCTGAAATGAATATTCGTCGTAGAATTCATGACAAGTTGTGCAAGCATTGCAGGTATCGAAAAGGATCGTCACAAGGTTGGATGCTAAGTGGTTTTCAATCATCTTATATATCAAATCAAATGTTAGGAATTTAGATGGCTCACAGAATGAAGCTTATAAAGTGGTATGTCATTCATAAAGTGTTCAAGAGATTGGATAAAAGTAGCTATTTTTAAGATCATGGCTGATTTTTCCCTAAGCCCTTTTACACGCGCGACCTTCAAGCCGCGCGCGCGATTTGTTTATTTATTTTTATTTACTTATTAGTAACTCTCAGTCCAAGTGCTCACAGAAATATTATCTATTTATACACGTTTAAAGTTGTCCATTTGCATATTAAATTTAAAAATATCATTCAAATAAACACAAAATCATACTATAACTTAAAATTCTTAATACTATTAAATATATCAAATAAATTGTATCAACATAAAATTCTCGGCATAAAAATATCAAAACCTGGATATTAATTCAATTTTCATGAACAAAAATATTTGCACAAACACAACAAAATTATCAATTCCCATATTAAAATCAGAATCACAAATTTCAAAAATAGTTAGTACGAATGTATTTCCTCTTTAAAACAAAAGATACTTTTAAGTAATTTTAGCCCAAAAAAGGAAACCGAGATCTCTGCAAATGTTTTAATGGTAAATTTATATCAATAACAATAATTGGGGGAGTTTGACTGCACAATCCATAAATTTCTAAATGAAAAATAAAAAAATAAATCTAAGTTTCTTGCGTGAAAATATCCACTACAGCAAAATGCTTGCACATAAATTCTTTAACAAGTCAAGTTTTGACCTTACTTTAGTTCAAGGCTTGTGAGAAGTGAATAGTTGTTGCTTCCAACAAGACAGTGCAACATCCAGAAACTATGGACATGCTTTGATATTTTTGGTGGGATCAACACATCTTAAGAAATATACGAACTCTCTGTTTCTCTTTCCTAAGTAACTCTGAATTATTTTTCCTCTGTGGATGTTTAAGGAACAAAGCTTATGACAATAATCCTCAAACAAAAGATGTTCTGAAAATTGTTATAGAGTTGAGTACCAATTCCTCGTCACTAGACCATTGTTAAAAAAACGCCTCTTTATTACTCAAAGAATGCATTGCTTAAAACCTGTTTTTCAAAATATACGCTAAACAGTTAAACAATTACAAGTACTTTTAGCAATTGGCATCAGCTAATAATTCTAAAGTTTATTGTATTTGTATAATGTATCTAAGAAAAGTCAGTTGCTGAAACTCTTAGGATAGTCCATACTTCTTTTACTTGGAATAATTTTAACAAAATAAAATATTTTTACCAAAATATGGAGATGCCCTTAAAAATAATAGCTGACAACATCAGAGTGGAACGATAATAAGAAACTTTTACTTATTGCACGTATACAGCATGGTAGAAAGAAAGCATTTGGGATGTACAGGATTCCAAATTAATACACACAGCTTTTACCTTTGGCAGCTAAAATGGACAAATTGGGCTTGGATGACATATGTGAATAAGTCATTACATTCTGCTTTCATTCTATATCAAACTTCTTCAATCGTAGTGATTGGAAAGCGATAATGGCCCAGTCTTTCAGCCACTTATGACAGGATGTTTTCAATGGGTGAGAGATCTGGAGAAAGTGTTGGCGAGGGCAACATCCCCTGCTTCGAGGTAGATCAGAACCCGACCGCCAACATGCGGTCTCCATTATCTTGGTGAAACATGACATTTCCTAATTCTCGAAGATATGATTCAATCAACGGCTTTAAATTCTGAGAAATGTTCTTCAGATTAGCGATGACGCGAACAACAGGTGTTCGAGTCGTGCAATCAATGACTGTCCATACCATCATAAGCAGGGTCCGTATGAAGATATCCAATTCAAGCAGGCTAAGTGTGTTTTTCTCTCTGCCAAAACTCGTCTGAAAAGAAGACGTGGGGTGCCACTAATGCATCCAGTTTGGTTGTAAGGCACACCACTGTCATCAACTTTTCTATACCTGTATCAAAGGAAGCCGCAGAATGAGTGAATATTAACGTCACACTGTACAAGGGCTTTTGGCGACGGACCTCGTCATTTTTAACTATTGTCAAATGATGAGGACGACATCTGAGCTGGCACCGCTCTCCTCTCCTAATTGTCACACCACACCAGTGGGAGGACGTTTGAGCTCTCGACAGATTTAACGTCTATCGCTCTCCTACACTGCGGGTCTTAAGTGTGCTGAGCTCGAATTCCTGACATGACAGCCACGATCCGTTAACTTGACCACTAGGCTTCCGCGGCCCCAAGGAAGACACAGAAATGGTTGCCACTGGAATTCCATGATACGCCAGAACTAGTCGTACTGGCTATGTGGATATGCTGTAAACCAGCTCACCTCCTGACTCAAGGCTCCTGAAGTGGCTGTGCGACATTGTAAAGTAGACCTGTTAACGTGTTCGTCCTACAGAGCGTTAGCGGTGGGATTCTGCATGGAGTTTAGTGTGACCCGCCTGAAACTATCTATTCCATATTCGCGTGACAGTCATTAGATTCCAGCCAATACAAGTAGCAATAGCGAGGAATGATAAACAACACTTTTGATAGATCATGATTCTGCTGCAATGGGCTTCCGACATGCACTGGCAGGCCTTTATGAGAGACATAACACAATATTCTTACAATCCACAAACATTGAAGTGGAATGTCCGACTGAGAAACCTCTTTCCGCTTAAGTTCCCATTCCTCCCACTTGCATTACTGAACTGGGCTTAAATGCTTTGCATACTCCAAAATCTTCTTCTCATATGAATCTGACGTTTGTATTCATCTCTTCTTCAAGAAGTTACAATTTTAACAGCCTGCAGTATTTTTCTGTATCCGATTCAGTTATTTATTTATATTTTCTTCGAGTTTTTTGTTTAGTTTTTTCGCCTTAAGTTAAATGCTATAAAAGCGTTTAGTGCTATAAAACACTATGCTATAAAAGTGTTATACTTTTTGAATTACTTAAAAACTCTGCGATTTGTTGAATTAAGATTTTTTTTCTATTCTTTGCTCGTTTTACACCTACATGTTCTCCTGCTGAATTCAGGTTGTACCCTTTCCATTGAACTCAATCCACTGAAACAACTTTTAACTGCAATTCAAATTTCATAGATGGATCCGTTTTTCCATGAAATTTAACTAAATGTTTTAAAGATACATTTCACTCGAAAAGTTCAATTTAAAAAAGTATTACAATTTTGAAAGACGAGGAATTTTTTTTTTTACGTAAGAAATGTTTTTAAAAAAAAAGGATGTCTTATAATTTTATACAATGTAACACAAAACTGAAAAATTATGCACTCAGAAGGAATGATCTGAATAGATAAAAAGAGAAATTGTGTTGTATATGTATAAGATAAGAAACGATCCAGGCATTTCAGACTAATTCGATGTTTTTCGAGAGATACAGCGTCAATCGATTTTGCCCTTTGTAATTGTAACCAGTCGAAAGTAATTTTGAAACACTAAAAAGGCTCTAAGAAACTTTGACTCCCAAGCTGGCCAAGATAATGAGAAAAAAAAAATGTTCACGTTTAGTGTCAGTGTGAAATATAAAACCGGGAGGGGGACTTACAAGAAAGGACAACAACACATTCTATGGAATTACCGTCTCACTGAGAGCCTGCGAACGATGGGGACTGTCAAAGGAAATGGAAATCCTAACTATCATTGCTGAATAGCAGATGAGTAACTAATCGCTACTTTGGAAAATAGATTTTCGGGGGTTATTCAGCTTCCTATTGATAGTAAATACTAGACTCCTGTCAATAATACTTCATTTGAAACACGCTTGTCCTCCCACAAGTGTGGGAGCGATGGGTGCTCAAACTCTGTTCTCTGAATCACTTGTTAATATTCTTTACAGTCACTGACAACTCGTCAGATCGTTCGAAAGGATGCCGATTTAGTCATTGCACGCTTTCCTCTCCAAAGTGATCCCGCTTTCTTGAAATGGCCAGGATTCAAGCATGCTTTCCTTGAGTGAAAAACAAATTTCCTTTGGTTCAATTCCTTCTATTTTTTATATCCATCCATTTAAGACTGCAATATATTTTCAATGGATCGCAAACATAAATGCAATACATTGGAACCATCCAAATGAGTGACTTGAAATAAAAGTCGAATAGAAGATATGTGTGTGAAATTTCTTTTCACCTCCAGTCACTGATTTACTGGTCATCGATTGATTGATTGTTCAGTCACCTTGCCCTTTACTTTAAAGCGGGAGCTATGTGTGATGAACCTCATAATTTGAAACCCCAATCAAGTGACGAGGATGACACTTGTGCTAGCATTCCACTCTTCAGGTTTCCACACCACGTTAACGTGAATTTTTTAGCTTCAATAAATTTAAGCCCCTCTACACAATCGGCCCCAATTTGGTGTCGTCTCCATCCATTGTACTATTGGTAAAAAGTAAAATTAATGAAACCTCAAAAAATTATTGAATTAAAATAGTGAACAAACATTCAGATGGTCGAAAAATTTCTATTGAAAGATTTTAAACCAATTTAAAGCTAATACAATACAAGTTATTTTAGAATGCAAATATTAACTTCGTTTTAATTCCTTCATACGATTTATTTTTAAGCTTTGGGATCCTATTAAGAAAACACTGACAAAATGTAATATATAACCGAACCAAAAAAAAAATGAAACTTAAAATTCAATTAAGCTTTTAATTGTTAAATTATAAAAGATAAGAAATATTTTAAACAGGATTTTTTTTCTTTGCCCCCGTTTTCTCCTTTTGTGTAGCGCGTGATAAATAAAGCAAACCATTGTAGGAAACTTACTGCAATTAGGGAAAAGCAAAATGCTAGGAGAAGATGACGCTCTCGTATTTTATAAAATGACTAACGTATTGTGTCTGATGAAATTTTTTTTAAACTTTGGTCAAGTTTCAATTAGTGTTACAAATTGAGAAAAAAAAATTGTTCTTACCCGTCTGTCATCCGTTAGGGCTCAGTTAAATATTGCGACTTGACACATTCCATTAACATTCTTCAACTCTCAAGTTGTTCTGCTTAGAATCTCTTTTTTTAAATTAACATATTCGAATATAAAGTAATCCTGATCAGCTAGCGTTCTGCTCTACGGATTGAACACAAAAAAAGAAGTCTTACGAGGGGAAACAAGAAAAAAAATATGTGTTATTTCCTACGCGTTTTTTTTTCCTTTGCTCATGAATCTGGAAATCTTTATACTCTATGTACACATTTTGGAAAAATATTTTCAATGTATATAGTTATAGCTTAAAGATGAAAATGATTCAACTTTGTTTCTTAATTTTATGTGCTCATCTTTGATTTCTAATGCTTCCCATTCCATTCCAAACATTTCATGTCATTCAAGTAACCATAACATAATGACACCAAGAGAGAAGGATACATATATTGCAGTAATAACATACAATCCTCAAAAAATTATTTGTATAAACATTTGTACGTACAGAATATACGAGAAGATTTTAAGTATTTCTTTGAATTGTGCAGTTTTCTTACGCATTGTTTGAAAGCTTCTAATGTTTCACATTGCATTCAGTCACAAATATAAGCAAATAAAGAATCTTTTCTTACAGATTTTGTGGGTTTGCATTGATTTCCCTAATTCCATTATCCACCTTACAATTTCAAGAAATTCGAAATTTTCTAAAAACCTCGAATTACAATAAAAGAAATTGAGTTTTTTTTTTTTTTTTTTGGATTTTATTAAAATGCTTTCGACTTATCGACTGTTTTCAAAATCTAGAATTGGAACAAAACATGCAATGAAAATTTGTATGTATTGTTACAAAGCAAAAGATATATATATATATATATATATATATTTGCATTAGATCAATTGAGCAGCACAGTAATAAAAGTCCAAATTCATAGTCACGACCAATTTCAAGGAGGAAAATAGCACTATGATACATAAATATTCTGTGCAAAAAAGTCATTCATAGTTGTTTTAAAATATCCTGGAATCTAAAACTATGTTGTTCAATAGACAGGATAACATTTCTTACTTTGGGATTGAAATAACGTCATCTCAAAAGGATTGATGGATACTTTTAACATGATTCACCTCTCATATACAGTGAAAGGATCTGAGTTACGAAAATTACTTCTCTCCATGAAATGTATTCTTATCCTTCTTTAATAGCTGCTTTTTCACGGCAATCCCTGAACTGAAAAATTCATTGAATGCCCCGATATTGCATCTTAATTTTTCAAAAGACACATCGTCATCACTTTCCATAACAATGATTCTCAATTTTCTCTTAGAATATCCCAACATAAATGAAATCATTTAATTAGAATTCTTCAAAGTATGTGTGTGTCCGTATTCACAAAAATACTTCATAGTAATATCTTTCTTTGTCTTTTAAAAATGAATTTCGCGCTAATGATAACATCAGATCTACACTCCATCTCAAAAATAAGCAACAAATAGTAAAGTTCGCACGACTCAAGAAGAAGAAAGATGAGAGCAACAAAGAGTTTTATATACGTATCTTGCAGTAAAATACAAAATCAGTTTCGCAGTCAAATATTTGCATAACTACACTTAAGGCTGTGTGTAATGCTGTATATACATATAAAAATAGATTCATTTCAGCAGTTGTTGTTTCTTTCGTTGTCTTGGATGTTTGTTTCGTTTCTTTGGTGCTCATTTCTTTATTTCATTGATACCAACTTCTAAAAACGGAGTTATAATTTCAATCCAAATATACGCTGATATGCAATCGAACCGATCCATTCTGGGAAATGACCGTCAGAGATTGATTTAAATGTCAACCACTCGATTATCAGCCACTTGGGGAATCTCTATCAAAATGAAGCTTCATAAAAGCCTGGTAGTGACGTTCTAGGATTCAAATAAACGTAAGAACCGTTATCGGTGTCTGGAAGCTCGGCGTTATCGAACGAGTTAAGCCCGTCAACTTCCTTCGAGGTTTACAAAATCATTAGGAATAGTGATATCCCGAAAAACTGATTGCAGACGACTGCATGGCGCAATCATATGTATTCCAAATGATGATCAGCTCGCCGGCCTTTGACATCATCTCACAGAAGAATTCGGTAATAGTGCGCTCTGGATCGCATTCATTGGATATTATTGCAATGGTGCAATGTGTTATGTACCGACGAATTCGGATTCTGTATTAACATTGATTCTTGACGCTTACGATGTGGAAAATCTCAGTGATTCGATTTAAAATTCTCCGCATCACTGAAAGACACAGCTACAGTTGTTCTGGTGTGAGGAATTGAACAAGGAAATCAATCAACGGCTGAACTGATCTCTCGTCTTTTCGTCCTGATTCAGTGACAGCAGTTATTTATCGAGATGTAATGCTCCATCTACAGGCTCGTCCATATCTGGCAGCGATGTGTCTTGATATCATGATTATGAACGATAGCGCAAGAGTACATGGAATTTGTGTTGTCAACCAATACGTGGAACTGCTTTAAAGGGAATAGTCAACACGTTTGCTCGACTTGTATCCAATATAACATGCTTGGGACATACTTGGGAGACATCTTTTTGTTCTGTGCAATCGTCCCCGAAACATTAATGACTTGGTAACATGTCTTCTGTGAGAATGCAGGCTGTGAGTGCTTACAGGTATGAATCTTCGTTGTCAAGCTTGCGTCTCCAGTAGAGGTGATCATACGCTTTGCTGATAAATGTTTGCAAATCAACATTTTGTCACCCCAGTTAGGGTCATTATAGTTTTTACAGCTTATTTAAAAACTAATTGCTGTTTTTCTCTGGTATTTTTAAATGTTATTCCTTCCACTTATTTTTAGTAACTTGTGAAAATTTCATTACGTTTCAATCAATTGTTTTCATTTTATTACTTTTTTTTGCTTATTTTATTGCGATAGAGAGAATGTCTGCTTCTCCCATATAATTTTGAAATTATATTATTCTTCAACTAACAAATAAAAAGATAAATGAATTAAAATTTCAAGACATTTCGCCTGTTTGTTTTTTTTTTATTTATTTTGTTTTTCTTAATTCAAAGTAACAAATCAAAAGGATTTCTTCAAACCCCCCTCTATGGTGGTGCAAAACCTTCAAAAAGTTTAAATGTGTTTGTTTGACATATTCCAATTGATATGTGTGAGAAAAGTTGATTACTCCTTCTATCCATTTATGAAATGCTGGTTTCTACACATAAGTCAAACTGTAACTTAGTGGTCATTATTAAGAATTCGTGATTGGCGTTGTTTCTGTCGAGTCTCCTGATCCCTCGAAAGATCTAACGTGTCGAGAATCGGATGCACGTTCAACTCGTCGCAGCTTAAAATCCTCACACTGTTGTGGTGTTCAAGTCTGGGGAGTAAGGTGCTTGTTAAAACGCCATCTTCATCACTTGGCAGAGCGTCGCTATGACGAGTCTTGCGGTCTTCGTGTAGTTTGTAGGTGTAAAGTTAATAAACAAGGAATTAATCAGGGTGTATTTGTTCTAGCCAACTCTGAAAATATGAAGACTCTGAACAGAGATTTTTGGATTTCTTTATTGATATTGTTCTGCACTAGAAATATACATCCTTTGATAAAACATTTGAAATCAAAGAACAATATTAAAAGCCGTGTGACCAATTTCTAAAATTTAGGAGACTCTTCGATTGAATTCCAAGTCATTTAACAACTTTTCATTTTACGTTTTAGCTGCAAAGCAGTAGACATTTTGTGTTTCATTCTTTTATTTTGAAGGAAAATATATTTCCAAGGTTATGTTTTAATTTCCAGTAGTTACAAAAGTCATTTCCATCGACCCAAATACGTCAACAGGCCATTTTTTAAACATATCTCATCCCAATGCTATTTTCATAATACGATAATAGTTGGAGAGCTAGAAAATACGATGCTACTTTACATTAACATTTCTCAATCTCTTTGAATCTACTAAAAGTGTTTGTAACGAATTCTTGGAAGTGCTTAGGATATTATTTTTAGAAATAACTTCATACTCTCTTACGAAATACTATTTTTTCAAAATATACTGAAAAATTCTTAAAAATTCTTAGGGGTACGCGTATCACAATAGAAATACCACCGTTTTAGAAAAAGAAATCCAAGGAAATGTGTACCAAACATGTGCTCAGTGTTTAAAAAAATATATATTAAAAAAAGGCAACAAAATCCAATACAAGTTGAAGTAAACACTAAGGTTTAACATTGAAGGAAATTTTCAGAAGGATTTTTTTTTAAAAAAAAGATTTATTTAATCATTTATTTAGTAGCTGTATATGCAAATCGTTTTTCTACGCTACTCTTTTCCCTCCTTCCTCTCTACAGAAGCTCATGTAACTTAAAATGCCGCTTTCCTTTCTATTTTACTTTCTCTGGCATCTTAACTTTGGAGGATATTTATTATTTTTCTCAATTCGAATTGTCAATGTACCAATTTATATTTTACATTTTTTAGAAGATGATGTCAAGAAAAAAACGCCGTAATTTCTAATCAATATTAAAAGTGGTTGGAAGAAAGATACTTTCGAAAAAAAAGCAATAGGAATTCACTTCAAACGTGTTCACGTTTCAGAAATATGACTGATATCATATTAAATTAACTTAATTTGTATATGCAGATAGTCATACGAATTACCTTGACATTTTCAAATATATTCTTTGTTGCTTCAAAAAAATATAAAAATGCACCCTATAATATATTCTCCAAAATAGGTTTAAATACATTAAAGTCTATAGATAAATTTTTTATAATCTCTCAGTCCAATTTATGGTACTACGCTATATGGTAAAATTGCCTCGCTGTTTTCTTTATCAAATACACTTTTTATTACATCGACATAGTTGTTTAATATTATATACGCATAAGATGCAATAAAAAATTACTTTAATATAAATAAATAAGCAGTACATTTTTTGCGTAGTTTATGTTAGCTGAATTGAGGTTTGCAGACTGAAGGAACAATATGTTCCACGTATTTAATGCAATTTACGGACTGCAGTAATGAAGCTGACGCATTCCCAAAAAGATCGAATCCATTCAAGACGCTACTTTCGAGATGAAGGTTTTTTGAATCTGCGTACTCTTGAAAATATTATTCTATCCAAGTATGAATCAGGGCACATACCACAAGTCTAATAGAATGCAGTTCATGAGGCCTAATACTTATCCGATAATGCTATGAAACTAAATGATTTTCATATCCCGGTTTTTCTAAGATGCACGAAATATCATGGGTTGGGAAGCTCTGATTGCATTCTATTCCATCTCTTACTTATAGTTTTCTCACTGAAATTCTCTGGAGGTACGATGTGTATATCAATAATGGTAGGTAATCTTTAATCTGGTTTTTGTCTTTCAATTATATGTAACTCAATCGGACATAAAAACAATTCCTTTCAATAGATATATGAATTTGTATAAGGAAATAAAAACAACATCTCCATAACATTATCAAATGAAATACAAATACATAGATACTGAGTGCTAAATTTAGCTTCGGTTAATTTTTACCAAATCCCCCAAATATGAGTGGTTGTTCTCCAATTGACCGATTCAAATAATATTTCGTTTCATCCTGTCAAAAAATTAAGACTAGGCGAACAAATTATTTTAGAGGCATTTTTTCAATGAAACAATATTTCCTCCAACGAAGCGATATTTACTTTTTATTTTAACCCCTCTAGCTCTTGTTAATGACTCATTGTTGAATAAAATAACAGAGCGAAGGATGAAAAACAAGGAATAGCGTGAGGGGAAAAAATGATAATAATTTCGTTGCCTTCATCTTCAACACTTTTCTGCTTCAACTGATTCGGTTGAGATGATGAGAGAGCGATTTTCATTACTCCAATTTTTCATCTCACTTCCTCCTTTTATTTTTCTTTGAAGCATTCAACCTTTTTGTAATTTGCTACTGCACTGAGAAACAAAAGGGTTGCGGAAGAAAATACATTCAATCTTGAAACAACTTTTGCGATGAGCAATTACAAGAATGAAAACAATGCTCGAGTTATTCACTTCAATTCAGATTTAAAAAAAATACTTCCGTATTCAGAGACATCAAGTCAAAAAATGTATTATCTAACAATAACAAGCTTTTTGTCATATCAAGAGCAACTTCCTGTCTTGTTTTATATAAATGAAAACAACATATAAAAATTGTCAAAAAATGCATACTTTTAGATGAATTCGTGTGCTTCTTTAGAAATGAATATTCGAAAAATTAACTTCCAATAAAATGCATACGTTTTTATTTCGTTACTTATTAAAAAACACTAACATGAAGTTATTACAAGAACAGAATCGTTTGAAATACATTTTTAATTAGGGCTTTAAATGTGGCTGTCATAGAAATATCTATGGCTCCAATAATTTCAAACTGTTAAAAAAGAAAGTGTAATATCAAGAGACTTTGGATTTTTTAGAAATTTCAGCCATTGCAATCTATTTGTAAGTAATAATAATATTTTCTAGAAATATTCATATTTCAATAAAAACCTAACAAAATATCAGTATTTCTCCTCACGTTATTCAGTCTACCTAGCAGCTTTCTGTTGAAATATTTCATGGGCACTTGGACTTGACCGCATTCTAATGGTATTCAGAATTCTATTTTACCCTCCTGAAATCAAACTCTTTTTATTTCTCTAAAATTGATTGTTTTGTTAAATTTTGAACGAATTCTGTGAATTGTTTTAATAGGAACAATTTTTGCATCCCTATTTGTTTTCCTCTCTTTTCTGATATCCTTCATGTTTATCTCGCATTTTTGTTCCATTTTTTTTTAACTAGAAGAATTCATTTTAAAATTTGGAAAGAAATAGCAAAAAAAACCTCGGAAATTAAGTTGTATCCCATTTTCCGTGTCTGACGTGTAGTAAGCAAATGGAAAGAAAAATGGAGGTTTTTTTACCGTTTACTACAAAATAAGTTGTTACAATATCGATGGGGGAAAAAGCCGCCATTTCAAAAAATATCTCTTCATCCCTTCTTTTTTTAAACCTTACTTTAAAAAGAAATCTAGTTTTTTATATGGGTCATAAAAATCATATTTTCATATAAAAAAAATAATGAATTTGTATACATAATATACAATTGAAGGTTGTGTAAATTCTAGAAATTTAAAATAAATAGAAGAACGTGGAAAGTCATGTGACAGAACCGAAACTTCTTTGGCGACGTTGGACTTAAATGCAGGAATAGATCTAAGTATATTAAACTGCTGGGGAAACCTATTTTAATCAAATAAAATTCGAGCTTCATTTATTGAATGAAAATAATATTTTTATTCAATTATCTGCATCATCATTTTCCAAGAAAGACACAGTAGGTGTGTGGTAACTGAAGTAGGATATAAAAATCCTTGATTGTAGTCAATCAAGAAAACGCGAGAAAACTGCATCTGTCGTGATTCCGTATCTTGTTATTCTTTCTCTAGAATCAGTCTAGAATCATTGTCATATTCAGTATCTGTTTCAAGAATTCAATGAGTGGCTTTGCTTCTTCTGAAGCAAAATTAACATTAGTCTCTAGTTAAGATAATCGGCTTTTAATCATTATCGGATCCAATGATTGCAGCAGCTTCTGGTGTGTACAGCACTAAAACTTTATGGATGAAAGTGATAACAGCTGTAACACCCTGATGATATAAAGACTTTCGACTGGACTTGTTGCTAATTTTTCTTTTCTTTCTTTTTTTTCCTTTCATGAAACTCTTTCCCTCTTTTTGTATTTGTTCTAGGCATTCGGACTAGGATTAATTATAATTCAACGGAAATAAAAAAATTAATAATATAAACTTACTGCATTACTTACAGAAGTCACTGTGTTTGTTTACAAGACGCTATCCGTAGTGATTCTGGCGCGAATGTTAATGACATATACACAATGCCCCAGATACTACCGTAACGGGAAGAACTATATAATGGAAATATTTTGGGTGCGTATATTCGTTGAAAACGGAACGACTATTATATAAAAACTAAGAAAATACGCCAGAAGAAGAAGAAGAAATATAATAAGAATAAGAAAATACGCCGCACGAGTTTGTTACGAGTAGCAAGAGTACCCACTTTATGTCTCCAATACCTAAACGCCTTTCGTCCGAAGCAGATAGAGGCCCTTGGCAATCGTCCAACTTTTTCACGTATATGACGCAAGTCACGTGTTGTCCCCCGCTCTCTTACTTCCGTTCGCCTTTTTACCCTAACGCAAAACTGGGCAAATTTCCCATTCGCTCTTGCGCCCAAAGAAGTTTCACTTCAAAAAAACATTCAATAGAAAATTATATATATGACGAAGTAATTAAATTGTAAAAAAAATATATATTTTTATAGAATCTATAAACACATAGATATTGAGGACCAGTTTTTTTATTTAACTTAAAAATAAATAAAAACTTTAATTTAAAAAAATGTCATCTCTTTCACCACCGAAATCAAGAAAAAAACTTTTTAGTATTAAAGGCAGAATGTAAGGCTTTTTTAAAAAATTTCCAGGAATTGTCTGTTTATTCTCTTTCCCGTGTGCAGTGAGATTCAAGCCAAGTGTTAAGTGAATCAAATTTTCTTAAAATAAATAAATTATAGTTTAAAAAACTAAATAACACGCTTTTATGTTTAAGCGAACCAAAAAGTAACAAAATAATTCTTAATATAAAGTAAAATGATTAACGAGAAAATATTAATGTCATTGGGGTAAAAGCGTGGAGTGCTCTATATCAATTGTTATAATTTCTTACTAGTTCTATTCCGAAATGCTGAGTAAGCTTAAAAATGTAGAACAAAGTACCCCACTTTTACCCCAATGACATTAATTTTCTCGTTATAATCAGTTTATTCTTATATTAAGAATTATTTTGTTACTTTTTAGCTCGATTAAACATAAAAGCATGCTTCTTAGTTCTTTTAAACTATAATTTATATATTTTTCATTTTTTAGTTAGATCTACAATAAAAGCATGCATTTTTAGTTTTTTAAACTACCATTTATTCATTGATGAATTAATCTTAAATGCGTTATTTATTAGAATCTGGAATATCAATTGGCATCCTATTAGTGAGTCGATATGGCCTGGTTTGCAAAATGTAGGATCAGCCAACTGAAGGAAATCTGAAAGAGCTAAGTTTGAAATATTTCATGCAAAAGAAGGTGTTAAGTCAATGATATTTTTCACTAAAAAGAGCTCAATATTCTCTCCGAAACTTGCATCAGTATTAGACACAAAAGTACACTTGTTGAATCGAAGAGTTTGTGAGAATTTTTTTTAAATCCGGTAACCTCTGAATCAATTCTCAGCTGTTTTGGTAAAATGAAGCAATGAATGATATTCATTCTACAGATCCGACAAGAGAATTTGGAAAAATAGATTTTATTTCTTGAGTTTAGCGGTTAGAACAGTGCTTCTCAAACTTTCCATATTTGTGACCGAATTTTCAGCTATAATTTTTATCGAGCCCCCCTTATACAACAACAATGTATTGAATGCAATAAAAATGTACTTCGACGCTTAATCTACAATGCGACTTTAATATTATAAACGGCATATATTATCAATATATGGATTATATTTTGTTTTTGACAAATCCATGGAAGTCACTAGTAATTACTAAATCTCATATCAGTGTGAATATGCATTTTATTTTATTTTTAATCATATCAGAATGCATTTTGTTTTGCTTCCTTTTTGGTAAATTAATAATTATTTTAAATCTTTTATTTTAAACTTTTCGATATGTTCACGCCACCCACGTAGGGTTATCATGCCCTCCCCCCAATGGAGGCTTGCCCCACAATTTAAGAAACGCTGGGTTAGAACATAATTTTTTTTTCACATACACGAGTCTTTTTTTTATTTTTTTTTATTTCCATTTCAGAAAAACTAAACAATTGTTTAAATTATGGTAAGAAATTGCTGACGCAAACATTTTTGCTTTTATAGGGTTGAAACAATCTTTTAGTCGCTAAATCTGGAAATGGTATATGGAATTAGTCACCAAATCTGGAAAAGGTATAATGAATTAGTCACCAAATCTGGAAATCGTTATTCCTAATGATCCTGATCAGGATAATGGAACAAAATCACGAAATTATTGTATTATCATTGGTCCTTGATAAGTGTGTTAAATTTTGAATTCATCTGACATTTTAAAGAGGGTAAAAATCGAGTTCAAAGAATCCGTTACATACACAAGTGAATCTTATAAAAGCGTGTGTTAACCCTTTATCTACCAACGGTACTTATAAGTACCACTCACTTTCAAATTACATAGAATAACCATATTTTTACGAATACTCTGACGATACTTAGTAGGAATATTCTTTGAAATCCACTCTCCCAAGATATATGGCAGAACGGGTTATATTATGAGTATTTTAGCGGGGAAGTGCGAATAGATTGATAGCAGAAATAGCATTTTCCGCGGATTGCGAAGATTGTCATTTTTGTTCCGAAAAAATAGTTAGTGTCAAAAGGTGTCTTTTTTTTTTGTATGTTAATGAAGACCTTAGAAAACAATTTGACTATTTATTTTAAGTGAACAGTGTGTATAATTAATTTTATAGTCTAATATGTTTAATTAATCAATTAGCTCTAACTAATTAAATTTCCCAAAGTTGAGTATTTTGTTTATGTATATCCCTTAATTTTCAATGTAGTGATTCAAAAAAAATATATAAATTGCATGAAAAAAACAGCAGTAAATCATAATGCGGTAGATGAAGGGTTAAAAGGAGCCTATTTGAAAGCTAATCAATTATCACTGTAAAGGAATTCTGAACTCGGGTCAAATTACAAAGACGACAGATATAAGTGTGACGTCTCTCGCGTTCTTCTGCTAACATAACTCCTATGTTCTTTGACGGCCACGATTAATGGCAAAACCTTTCCAACCCAATACCAAGAAGATAAACGAAGATAATATGTAAATGAGATATACTTTAAAAGGATAGAAGCTTTGATAAAGAGCGCGGCAAGTTTAGAGATAGCTTAGTGTGGAATCTTTCAGATCAAGAGTTAGCTGTACGATAGCTTTGGAAGAAATAGAAGTAAATTATAAAGAAGTTGGAAAGCTCGCATATTTAATTACATTATAGATATTACTGAAGCGTTGAAGGAAGGAGATCTGCAAAAGGTAATATATTATATAGGAAGTTAGTCGAATCTGTTAATTTATTATAATTAGGATAAATGTTCTAGTTGCGTGATCTGACTTGAATATAAGGTTTAATTGGGTGTTAACTCTCACTTTAATTAAAGTTGTCAATTAGAATTAAGTAATATGAGTTATTCTTAATAAAAGTTGTATTAAGAACCAACATGTCTCATCATTTTGATAATCCCACACCTCTAGCTTACGCGGATCCGGAACGACATAGTCATCACAGGATGGCTATGTCGCATAAGGTAATACACGCATCCATGTCTAAGCAACTCCGGTTCGCAACCATGACCACTCTGATACCCAGAAAACCCGTAGAAAAAATAAACGGCTCATCATCTCGAAAAATCAAAAAAAAAAAAAAAACTGTAGAATCTGCTGAAACATTTCAATTAAAGACCTTTCGATAAAGGTCACCTGTAGAGATAAGAGAGTATGTTCAAGTGCCTCAGTGTTTGTAGAAATTCAAATAGATTTCTCACGCAAAATCTCTTGTGCCCAACTGTCAGACATGGATTGGATGCGTTTTCATTGCATATATTTAGGTACAATGAAGAAATAATTGGAATGAAGTGACTTTAAATTACATTTGGAAATTTATATTACAGAAAGAGAATCCTTTGAGACATATATAGTGTGTCCTTCCTCTTCTGAATGAGTGGAGCTTCTATGATTGAGTTACTAATATCGCTTTACAGAAGAGGACTTTCGTTTCCCTAGAGAATTCACCTAGAAGAAATACGAAAAAAAGTTTGTCACACTTGTGGTATCCATTTTTGCAAAAAAGAGTGGTTTTCACATAGATTAGTTCTATTAATTCAAAGCGAAAAATTAAAGCACGTTTTTTTCCTTCGTTTAAAGATCATTTGCAATAGTCTTTGTAAGTTAGAAGTCTGTTCCTTGTATCATTTCAATGTGTACTTGAAAAATTCCTGGCGATTAATCAAATATAGTCATCAGTGACATCCATGTCATTAGTTCTCTAATACTAAAGAGATTTAGGAGGGCAATATCTTAAAGAAATGTTTAATAAGAACAAAATTCCGCTCTTCGGAGGCTTAGGAAACTCAAGTCAAAATTCTAAAAATTACATTGAATCCCTGTGTGAGTAAATAAATATTTTTCTGCGCATCTACCTCATTGTAAAATTGAAAGTCACTAAATGTGTTCACAATTTCATTTCAAATTCAAATTAACCTTAAATAATAGTTTATGCCTGTATTAAGAATATTTGCATAGACAGGGTGATTCTGAGGTTTTAGAACATACTTCGAGTTACAGCTTATTAAAACATGCATTTTTGCCACATATATACAAAGTTGCATGCGGCTCCCTCCTCACTTAGACCACCAAGATCCTACTTTAGGTAGAATTAATTAATATTTTGTATCTAAGACAGTTTTTAATCAAAATAAGAAGTGAATTATGAAGCAAAAAAGAATTATACGAACATAAACAAATCAAAAAACGAAAACAAACGAGAGAAGTTGCTGCCAAATGTTACTAAAAACTTATATGCTAGTTGCTTTTCATGTATTTTTTTAAAGAAAAGGTAAGAAAATATCATCATGTCCCATTTTAAGTTATATTTCTTTAAATAAATTCAATACAATACCAAAAAAGAGTAAAAATCTATTAAATTGCAAAGACTTCCGATTTCGATGTCCAAGTTTCGATTCCAAGCAAGGCATTAATAGAAAAAAGAAATTATAATTTAGAATGAAATATTCGTTATTTTCATCCAAATTGACGTTTTGTACCAGTCAAATACCTTAAATTAATGCACATTCAATATAAATAAAATTCAATATGAATAATAGACTTTTCGAATATGATCACGGATGTAAAACAAAAAGGCAAGTGGTTTTAATTTCTGTATTTATATATATACACTGCTGGCCCCCGAAAATGCAACACCCTGAAGGAAGCCTGCAAATAACATGAAATTTACAACAAGCATTAGCGGAGGTGAGATATGCAAATGATTAGAATTTCAGCGCAGACACAAATCACGCGTGCCTGTGGAGTCACCTCAAAGCGCTATTTAAGGCTTGGAGATTTCGACGATTTCAAGTTCGGCCATTGTGTTTTTCTTGTGATTTTTTTCAAAAAACGATCAGTTATGTCTAGTAGATAACAGCGATCAGCTTTTGATCAAGTATCCGAGTTCGACAGAGGAAGGATAGTGGCCTACCGAAATTGTGGATTATCTTTCAGGGAAATCGGTAGTCGTGTTGGACGAAGCCAAACAAATGTAATGCGGATATGTGACCATTGGATGCAGGAGGGTAAGACCGACCGACGTGGTAGATCGCATCAACCTCAGTGCACCACTTCACGTGAGAACAGACAAATTGTGCGCATGGCATTGATGGATCGCTCAGTCACTTCACGAACCGTAGCACAGCACATAGAGTCTGTAACGCATCATTCAGTGTCTGCGCGTACCATTCGACGCCTTTTGCAGCACAGTAGTTTGTCCGCAAGACGTCCATTGCTTGGTCTACCCTGTACACAGAACCACAGACGTCTCCACCGTCAATGGTGCGATGAAAGAAGGATGTGGGTGGCAGAATGGAATGAAGTTGTCTTTACTGACGAGTCACACATCTGTCTGCAACACCACGATGGTCGAATTCGAGTCTGGAGACACCGTGGAGAGAGGATGCTGAACAGCTGCGTTATGCACCCCCGCACTGGTCCTGCACCGGGTATTATGGTATGGGGTGGTATTGGATATCATTCTCGCACTCCTCTAGTACGCATTGCCGGTACTTTAAACAGCCAGCGCTACATCTCCGAGGTGTTGGAGCCAGTTGACCTTCCTTACCTTCAGGGCTTGACCACAGCCATATTTCAACAGGATAATGTGCGACCACACGTGACACACATTGTCAAAAGGTTCTTCGTCAATCACCAGATTGAATTGCTTCCCTGGCCGGCTCGCTCTCCGGATCTTTCACTGATAGAAAACATGTGGTCCATGGTTGCTGAATGTTTGACCCAGATTATACCCCCAGCTGCCACTCCAGATCTACTTTGGGAACGTGTGGAAGCTGCTTGGTCTGCTGTACCCCAAGAACACATCCAAAGTCTCTTTGAATCAATGCCGAGGAGTGTGGCAGCGATGATCTCCAACAATGGCGGCTACTCTGGCTACTGATTCTGGCAGGAACCACACTCTACAGAAGTCTATAAATTTAATCATTTGATACTTGGTCAACATGTTATCTACAAAATAAATTTTGTTGTGCTATCTTTTGTCTTTCTTGGTGTTGCATTTACGGTGGGCAGCAGTGTGTGTGTGTGTGTGTGTGTGTGTAAGGATAACTAATTAGATTTAAAATTAAATTCTCTATAGAATACTTATATTTTATTTTCCATTACATCTTCAAGTATTAAATTAAACACCCAATTATTTCTCCAAACAGATGGTGCAAACAGAACTTTTCTAATCCCAGATCTTTATTTTTATAGCTCTATATGTCTCAGCATTATCTTTCAAGTACAGCACATAAACTAAGAATGGTCCTTGACACATGTGGACAAAAGTGGTAAAGCCACTTAGATTTGAACTTGGATGTCTTTTTCTCTTAACGAAAGACTTGTATATTGCTCGCTGAATAAAACCGTTCTTAGAAAATCTTGGTGTTGACTTGAAACATGTCACATATATTTATACACTCATGTCCAAAATTAAAGTCACAAACTGATGAACTATTAACTGTGTTGCCACAAAATTTGGCACACAGACATATTACAATGTCAGAAAGAGAGAATATAACAACATAACAATACGGAAAAGATTATAATTTTGAATTAAGATACAAGCCGTATAAAAAAGTTTGAAATCACGAATCAGAGAAAAAGCATTTACCTCGTGAACAGTCTGTCTAATATGGAATGCGACCACCGAGCTACCTAAATACAAGCCTCACAACGCGCAGCCATGCTGTTTGTGAGAGTGTCAATAAGTATTTGTGGCAACAAAGTCCATTTTTCCAAAAGTGGGCTTTTAATTTCTGAGAGGGTGGGGTGAAGTCCTGAGAGCAGCTACACTGATAAATGGCTTTTCCTAGACTATTCCAAACACATTAAATAGAATTGGGATCCGGGGATCTCGAGGGTCAATCCATACGACGAATATCCACTCATTCATAAAATTCATCAACAATAAGCCTTCTGTGTGGCCGTGCACCATCATCCGTAAGAAAGTAGTCCGAACCCGTAGAACCCAGATAAACCTAACATAGTATTCCAGGGTCTACTTCCTACAGCGCTGTGAGTTGACATTACCGGTATTGAAGACGTAAAGTGGTGTACGATTGCCCAGTATTATGACACCACACACAAGGATTCCTTTGCCACGAAATCTGGCGATTTTAGTTACGTAGGAGGAATTACTTTGTCTTCTACATTTGATCTCATCACTGAAAAGAACGCGCCCCAATTCTTGTGGTATCCCCGACTGAGGTTTTTGGCTCCCCAATAACCGGATTTTCCTATCTAAAATATCCAAAGGGACACACAAAACTGGACCCTGTGCATAAAAGTCAGTCTCTGCAAGCCGGCTGTTTACTGTTTGCCTGAAATTCTTCTTCCAGACACAGCAGCAAGGACACGAACAAGCTGAGGAATCGTTTTCTGCCTATGTCATTGTGCGCTTAATACCAAGCAGTGATCCTGTGTAGATGTCGATGTTCCGTGGCGACCTTGGCCGACCTTCCTGGAGACCGTACTACTTGTTTGGAATTGATCCCATATCCGTAAGATTAATTTCGGGTCACTTTTATCCATCGAGCCACCTCTAGTTGAGACTGACCAACTTCGAGCCTGACAATGGCTTTCATTCTGAAAGAATTATCTGAATGATAATAAGAAGTCATTTTCACTGCCAACAGTCTAACTTGTTTGTTTGAAAGCAATATTAACAAAACTGGGAGTATAATTCCTGTATACTTAAGTGATCTTGCAAAAACTAATGCAAAACAACATCTTTTTCTAAATTAAAGGTTTGTGACGGGACTTTACGTGAATTTCTATTAATCCTCTTGAGGAATCTTTGGGGCCAGCAATCGAGTTATTTTACAGCCATCCCTCTCAAGAAGAAACCATGATATGCAGATCAGCTAGTATATATAGTGAAAGTTTAATAATGGTAGGGAGAAGGAAAAGAAGTTGAGTCACTAGAAGCGGTGCTGTAACGGTAAGGATCTAAATTTCGACGCGTGATTATATGACGGTCTTTGACTATTAGAATAAATTAAAGAAGTTAGGATTCTTAAAATAACGTTGAGTAAAGTTAAGCTATTAGGATTTCGTGCGCTTATTCACATAGGGTTTTAAGCTATCGTTATATCACACTAGAGTTTCCCTTTATAGTTTGCTTGTCTCGGATTATTATATTTGGTAATAATAAATTGGATTTTTTTTATCATGGTTAGTTTGGGTCGCCAATCCTTACCTCCTACAGATTTAGGTCGAGTAGATGAAGAGATGGCTTCCTAAGGGGGGAGGCCATTACAGGTTGAAATTGTACTCTCCGTTCTTCAAAATATAAAAAATAGAAATTCTATCAGTTTTACTGGAGGCATTTTAAAATTATGACGAAAAACACGTTTGTGATCTTAATTTTAGACATGAGTATATATATATATATATATATATGCTTAAATATTAGCACAATCCAGTAATGCTGGTAAAATACTTTACGAGCTTAACTGCTCTACACGCTTGTTTATATTTTTTCCATACCTTGTTTCATTCTAACCTATAGTTGCGTATAAGTTTAAGCGTGTGTGGCACTTCAATTCAAATATAATTCACTTTTTAATAAATTGATGTACGTATATTAGGTTTCTTGAATATTTAATTCCAAAATCCTTTCTTGTTCCTTATTTACTAATTTATATTTGATAAATAATTTTTTTTTGGAATACTTTTAGAATGATTCCATTCTGAATAAGTTAATGAAAATTAAAATATAAAATAATCAGAGGACGCATTTCATTTATTATGCACCTATTGCCACTCATTCGTCATTTATTGCAACTATTGGCTTCCATTTTATTGAAATAGCTCATTAAAAATCTTCAGGATAATAACTCTCATTAAAGCTCCATCCAAGCTAGATGTGAGGAACTTTGATTTGAGATGGGAAGTGAATATGGTTGCATATCTGTCACTATCAACTCCAGATGTTCCACCCACTTCTCCATCCAAATACCCCCGACGTCTTCAATAGAAACGTTCTTTCATTGCTTCCAAGACAAAAGGCGTGCCAAATGCCATTACCAACAAAATCTATTGTAGGACATTAAGGAAATCTTGGAAATCAAGAACATTGTTTGAAAAATGCTCTGTAAAGTATCCCAGAAGATTTTTTTTTTTTTTTTTTGTATCGGATAAATATTTCTGACACCACAATTTTATGTCACACCGCAACTACTATCAAGTTCAAATTACTTTCAAAATTTCATTTCCTTTTTGAGAAACTTGAATTCAATTGATTCGAGTCGGTGAATCTTCTTTTTATTTCGTTTTGACGTCTATTAGCATTGATTAGTATATCTATAGTTATAGATCAGTACGTTTAAAAATGAGTACCACCCATCAAGGTAAATTGTTTCAACTATACTGAAATTTCTACAAGTACTGCCGAAATCCGACGTAACTAATAAAATAAATTTTGAAATAATTTATATATTTCTTTGTTTGTATCTAAACGCTTTTGTAAATAAAAGGTACCCATTACTTTATTCGAATTTTGTGGTCACGGATCAGGATTGGAGTTGGTGGGCAGAGAGGCTTCTGTTGAACTGAAGATTCGATAGATAGAAGGGCATTCAAATTCAAAATACTCACGCCGGCGTGATGGAGAAGTTTGGAGGTGTTCAACTCAGATACTGTTCCCATTACTAGACCGTGATTCAAAATGACGTGGTCCATTGAAAATAGCTCCCGTATGGTTTAATATTGTAATGTTAATAAAACAATCAATTTCTGAATTTTTGGAATTTTTTTTCAATCCATTGTGCTTAAGAAATAGAGCTATTGTCGATTCAAAGTATTTTCGCATCCAAACAGTTCCAAAAATAACACAAGGCTGTTTTTTTCAACATTCTTTGTTAAGGAAAATTCGTGCTATTTGTGATTTTCGTTGAATTGGGATAACTGCTCAATTCTTTAATAGCAAAATATTTCATTACTTATTTAAATTTCGAATTCTTTAAGGTGAGTCACAGTAGGCTAAAAATCTTCAAATTACCGATTTTGAGATTCCTTAAGTTTCCAATTTGTGACTTTTCCAGTGATATAACATATTTGCTATTTTATGAATTTCAAGTATGTTAAAATGACTTTTAAAAAATAATCAGCTGTTGTGCCACGCCCACTATGGCAGGTTAAGTGTAAATATTGGCTCTTTAAATCTGAGAACAAGTTGCAATGCCTCTACATATTTTCATTTAATTATACACATTTAACTGTAGATTAACTGTGTAATAAGTGCCAGTCTAACTGTTAGTTTTTTTACGTACTTTTGGAGCGAAGTACTCAAATTTTAGGAAATCATTGTGCTTTTAACTGTTTGAAATTTAGAGCCTGGGTGAAACATTTTTTGTTGTGTATTCAAAAAGAAATTTCTTCGAAATTTTGTACTTAAGCTTTATGCTTTTAAATACTGCATAACTTGTTTGTGAGGATTCTATTGAAAATGGGCCTTTGCAAAAATTCATTATTAAAAAAAAAATTATTTCAGTCGCTTGAAAACGAGATCTGGCAGAAATGATCCGAGCCCAGGAGGAAGGGAAGGGCAACAATTAGCAATTCAAGTAATTTTAAATATAAGATCTGAGCAATATGTAGATAAATAACGAGGGACACGAAGTAGGAGAAGACTTTAAATATCGACCCACTTATTTCAGAACTGAATCTACTTTCCTAATGATCCACTTGAATTCTTTCAATTATCGAACATCTGAAATACACTATAAATTTGAATAACACCTGATCTATCCTCTCTATTCACTTTCTCTCTTCTAGCTTGAATATAATTTAAGTAATCATGGTTTCTTCTTCAGGGGATTCAATAGACTAAAGATTTCCCAAGAACACTTTGTTAAGGGAAGGACGCGTCACAGTCCCCTCCATGAAGAAAAAGTGATTTATCTTAGGGTCTTAACGACCCGTTAGAAATTACGTTAGTAAACTTTAACACTTAATCAAGAATCCCAAACTAAATTTTAAATTTTACACTGCGTCTTGCCTAGAACTCAGATACACGAGAATACGCAAAAGGCAGCTAGTCTAAATTCATCTAAATTTAATTGAGAAATCTCTTGTACACAAAATCCCTACAGTGCACTCCATTCGCGTGAGAACCAAGGGAAAACACCCATAGGAAAAAACATTGGTCATGCGCACTATTTAACTATTAACAACTACTTAAATACTAACAAGAATTCCACTTCATACCGATTTTGAAGACATCCTTTTATATACTCAGGGTCGGAAAGTAGAATCAATACCGGCGCAAAAAAATATGAATCAACAATATACACTCATGGACAAAAAAATTAGCGCACCAATAAATAATTGCGAGATCGTAACGAAATTTTTCATGAAGTTACATGTTGGGGAGAGATTCAAATGATAAAAGAAAAGCAGCGTGATTGCGCACTACGAATAGCCGATAGAGGGCGTTTAACGTCGTTCTCCGTGGAGTATAAAATAGATAACCAAAGCTTGTTTAAGTGTGTTGAATGGTTTACAAAGCAAGAGCTGAGGTAGACATGCCATTACGTCGTTTTTGAAGACAAAATGAGCAGCTGTCGTAGTTTAAAGGGGGGGGGGGCTTCTTGACATGATGAAAGCTGGGTGGTTAGATAGGCGAGTAGCTCGTCACTTAGGCCGCTCTGATTGTGTTGTGTGAAGGTGTTGCGACCAGTGGATCCGAGAGATGTCATTTACACCACGACCAGGCTCAGGACACCCTCGACAGACCAATCTTCGAGAAGACTGCCACATCGTAAGAAATGCACGCGTACAGCCAACTGCTTCATCGTCCGCCATCCGTTCACAAGTAGCACTTTCACTAGGTGCCCCTTTGCCTTCTCGAACCATACGAATGCGACTGGCCGAAGGATATTTGGGATTGGACGGAGCTTGGGATTGGTGGAAAGGCATCGTACGGGAATATCTTACCTAAGTTTAATTTAAATAAGCTGAGGGGTTTTAATTTTTAAAATACGATTACGATTAAATCCTGTCAGGCGGGCAAGCAATAATTAATTATTTACGTGAGAGTCCTGAAGGGCAGCACCATTACAAATTAAAATGCTTTTTGGATTAAATTAATGGGAATTATTACACATATATAGAGAGAGGAGGTTCATAGG
>BMAV01001458.1:798435-825023 GCA_019973955.1 Trichonephila inaurata madagascariensis | reverse complement strand
AACACCGAACTGGCATTTATGCACCTTATTTACGGATTGGCAGAAGGAAATGCACTATCATTAAAAAAGATTCTACCACGAAAGGTACCCACATAGAGATGCATCGGATCGCCTGATGTTTGTTAATTTGCATCACAATTTGTGTGAATATGGATCATTATGAAGCATTGTGAGGGCGGGCCACGAGGGACTCGAACATTGCACTAGGATTCCTTCGAACGTTTTGTTCCATGCATGGAACAAAATGTGCCGTGGGTTTTTGGAATGTGTAGCCCACCCTAACTATGCCTATTCCTGACGAAGAATCTAGCAGTATATACGTTCTCGATTTCTGGACCAATAAAAAAGGTTCCTTTCACCAATAATTTTTTTCTTTCAATTTGGAGTTCTACAATTCAATTGTTTTTTTTAAAGGCACATATCTGTAATCCCTAAGTTTGACTTGAGAGAACGGTTAAGGTGAATAGCTTCCAAAGATATTTGGTATCGGAGCCTTGAATTTGTGATGAATTATTTGTAGAGAGCGATTTGCGACAGGAAAGGTCACAGAGTGGTATTCTGTGTTTCGCCTCGGTAGAATAAAGGTCAACTACGGAGAAAAGAAACTCAACACTAAAAAGACTTGGTAAATACTCATAAAAGTTCAAGCAAAATTGAATTTTTCAAGAAAACGTGACGTGATGGAAATTTTCATTTTTATTTTTGAAATTAGCATAAAAATTACATATAGAGCCATTATTTTCCTTGTATTTTTCCCATCGCAGTTATTATCAATAAATTAAAGAATTATCAAAAAAGGGCCATCAAGTAACGGTCTTGCAAACCTATATTTATAAACTTTTTAGAAATAGTTACACAGACAGTATACTTAATTTATTTTTATCGATATATAGGTGATATACCTTTTTTGAAAAAAAAATGCATAGATTCCAAACTCAATAAAAATTATAATCTTTTTTTTTTAATCTTAATTTTTATTCAAAACACTGTAACAGTTATATCAAGCCATTTTATTATAAATAAAAGATATTTTTGATATATTCTAATAGTTATGACAAGAAAGAGAATTTGAACTGTATCATTAAAGTATCATAATGGGATACTAACGACATCTATCAATACTAGTAAGTATTGATTGACTGAATATTAACGTCGCACTGTTCAGCTACACGAGGGCTTTTGGCGACGGACCACGTCGTTTTGAACCAAGGTCAAGTGACGTGGACGACACCTGATCTGGCACCCTCCTCTCCTAACTACCACACCTCACCAACGGGAGGACATTTCAGCTCTCGACAGATTTAACGTGCATCGCTGCCCTACACGGCGGCTCTTTAGTGGTACTGGGCTCGAACTCGTTACAAGGCAAGCCACGATCCGATACCTATACCACTCGGCTACCGCGCGGCCACATACTAGTAAGTATAACCATCCCTCGTACGGAGGAACTGAAAGTTATCTCAAAGGATAAGAAAATTTTAATAAGTTCAAGTTTTAATTAATATTTTGGATAGTGTTAAATACCTTAAACTCTCTGAGAAAAGAATGATTTAGCCAATAAAATAGCGAAATAAAATAAATTAATAAAGCCG
This sequence comes from Trichonephila inaurata madagascariensis, assembly GCA_019973955.1. Lineage (NCBI taxonomy): Eukaryota > Metazoa > Arthropoda > Arachnida > Araneae > Nephilidae > Trichonephila > Trichonephila inaurata. Next base: position 823,431 of record BMAV01001458.1, on the reverse strand, counting down.
AATAACCAGGTATTCATCGCCAATCCTTTTATAAATATTATCTAAGACAAATATGTAAATTTTTTCTTTTATGAGACACGATTTTCTTCGCAAAACCCGTTCTTAGCGGATTTCAACAGGACGAAAGAAACCCTCTGTTAAATTTTAAAACTTCAGGTCAATTATTTCACACAGGAATTTTATTGCGTTATAGTCCCTGTAATCCCCCTTGTTAACATATTTACACGAAACCCGTTTTAGTGGATTTCTACTCAATAAAAGAAACATGTTTGCCGGATTTTTTGTCTGTAGTCTAATAATTCCGTAGATCTCATGATGAGCGATTCTTATTTTTCTTATATATATTAGAAGAGAAAATATATTATCTTTATGTCCTCGTAGTCCCATTAAGAGTTCATTTTCGGAGAAAAATTTCTGATCAGATATCTACTCAACACAAGAGACATAGTTGCCAAATTTCAAGTCTATATATTAAATAATTCAAAACAGATTTTGTTTTTATCAGCGTACCCCTCCTATGCTTGAATGTCGATTTTAGCAAAGTTCATTCTTAGAGGTTCTCCGCTCAACGAAATAAGCATGTCTGCTAAATTTCAAGTATTTTGGTATAATAGCTCTAAAACGAATTTGCTTACCAATTACGCTTACACAACTTTGCTCCTCTCCTGTCCATAAGAGTCTATTTCCGTAAAATACCTTCTAAGTGGATTTCTACTAAATGAAATAAATATCCTTATCAAACTTCAAGTCTGTTAGTGTAATGGGCTCCAGAACACAATATTTTTTTTATCTATTATACTCTCGCAGCCTTCCACACTTGATTTTGCAAAACCCGTTCTAAGAGAATCTCTACTCAACGAAATGAATATGCCTACCAAATTTCACAAAGTAGCTGGAATTTGTGTAAAGCTTTCTTCGCAAAATTAAAATTGTTGAGTTTTAAATTCAAGAGTGTTTTAGTCCTGTGTGTCGAAAAATATTTATACCGTTAATGTAAAGGATTGGATGATTTAAAGCAGCCAGCCTACTATGATCCCATTGAATACTGTTACTTCCGCACGGTACTGACACACAAAAGAAGAGGATATACAAAAGAGAATAATTGAATAACCTAACATACCCTTTACTCTACGATTTGTCTCACAGGGCGAAGGATTCCTAATTCCTGAGCACCCAAAAGATTTTTCTATCAATTTCTCATTTATCAATTGAATTCTCATCAATCTTCAACATCGACATATAGTGGCATTAAGCATAATGAGGATTTATTGTGCTTTTTTGAAATATTTTCTCCACATGAAACTACCTCGGTTAAACTGAATGGTTCTCTTCGTGATTTGGATCTTTCCAAAAGTAAAGTGGAGGCATTGGCCTCAAGACTTGAACAATAGAATCCTCTCGAAAAAAATACTCTTCATTTCGACAAGCCTCCGCAGCTTTCTTTAAAAAGAGATTTAAGGGCTCTTCTGCGACATTGATGGCCTATTAGAACAACCCATTGCACAGGAATCCCATCGGATGTCTATGTATGCTTCGAAACTGAATCTCAAGGCTGCTTTCCTGAATCATGAGATCCATCCCTACCTGTTCCACATTCTTTCGACATGAAAAAAGTACCTAAAATAGCTTTTTGAAAATGATTACATGACATGAAGGTAGTGTCTCTATTGAGGAGTTTGTTGCCAGTATATACAAAGTACTCCATTGCAGCAGAGATTTCGCTTTGCTCTAAACAAAAGTCCTCAAAAAGCATCGTTTAAGCTTAGATAACATCTATGGCAGATCCACGTAAAATCATCATTCCTCCTTGATTTGGACCTTGAGCACATAGAGTTGCTAAAATCTTGGTAAAAGCCGGGATAAGAATCGACCAGAAGTCAAATACCGGTATGATAAGTTTCCTTTACTTAGTGTACCCAAAATTAAAGAAGGCGGTTTCGTGAGGTCTCAGATTAAACAGCTTTTCAAAGAATTCAAGTTGGAGAAACTTCTTGGATGTAAGGAGAACAAATTTCTGATGCGTTCGATCAGGTGCCAACAAACTTTCTAGGGAATGGCAAGGTTGAAAACTAAAAGGATCCGGTTGAGGATATTGTGACGTCTCTCGCGTCCTTCTGCTAACATAACTCCTATGTTCTTTGACGGCCACGATTAATGGCAAAACCTTTCCAACCCAATACCAAGAAGATAAACAGATCAAATATGTAAATGAGATATACTTTAAAAGGATAGAAGCTTTGATGATAAAGAGCGGCAAGTTTAGAGATAACTTAGTGTGGAATCATTCTGATCCCGAGTTAGAAGTCTTATATCTCTGAAAGAAGATTTCGTTCATTATAAAGAAGTTGGAAACCTCACTTATTCAGTTACATTATAGATATCACTCAATCACTGAAGGAAGGAGATCTGCAAAAGGTAATATTTAGTATAGGAAGTTAGATGAATCGGTTTATTTATTATAATTAAGATAAATGATCTAGTTGCGTGATCTGACTTGAATACAAGGTTTAATTGGGTGTTAACTCTCACTTTAAAGAAAGTTGTCAATTAGAATTAAGTAATATAAGTTATTCTTAATAAAAGTTGTATTAAGAACCAAAATGTCTCATCATTTTGATAATCCCACACCTCTAGCTTACGCGGATCCGGAAAGACATAGTCATCATAGGATGGCTATGTCGCAATATGTTGGCTTTATTTCAGGATTTAGGCTGCAATATGCCTTTAAACGTTCATTTCCTGAACCCACGCTTGAATTTCATCCCTGATAACTGAAGACAGAAGTACAATGAGCCCGATGAAAGTTTTCATCAATGAATTGCCAACATGAAAAAAGGATACCAAGGGAGTTAGTTCTCAGCAATTTTGACTGACTACTGTTGGACGCTTATCAAAAATACTTTTCCCGTCCATTACTAGCGATTGGACAAAAGAAATTGAAAGTCTGAAGTAATCTAGGTACTCCTAACATGTATTATAATGTACATACATAAATACATGTTAGGCTTCCAAAGGGTTTATACGGCTTTATAGCTTATACGACTTCCAAAATGAGCATTTTCAGTTGACTATGTCAATTGATTATTAATGAACGTTTTCATCAGGATATTGTTAACGTGGAAAAACTGCCCCTGAGAATCAGTCCTGGACAATGTAAACTGACTACAGTTGGACGCTCATCAGGAATTCATTACAAGCGACAGGCCAAAAGAAATCGAAACTACAAAGCAGATTAAGATATTCTTTTCTTTTCTTTTCTTCTTCGTAACACGTATTATAATGTACATACATATATACAAAGCATACTAAGAAGGCGTATAAAAACAAGGCATTACAAAAAAAAAACCCATAGCTAATAGAAATTGTCTAGATATTTATGTTTACACTTTTTTTGAAAAATAGTTGCATACATAATAATTCATGTTATTTTATTGATATATTGAGGGTATTATTTTTTTTGCAAAAAATAGAGATTTCGAAAAAAATATCAATTTTTATCCAGACTACTTTAATCTGATACAGACAAATATATAACAGCGTTAATCACTCAAATTTTCTAGTTATCCAAATGCAATGGGAAAATAATGTAATAAGTGCTAACATTTACATCATTCAAGTAATCATAAAAGTTCCTCGTTGGAAAAGTAAAATACATTTATAAATTTTCAGAAACATTTTTATAAATTATGTATAACGTAATACATTTCTCGTTTCACATAATTCTGAAAAATCAGAAATTGTTATAAGTGCATTAAACACTGTTTAGAACAAAACTATTTAATTTATTTCGTTTATCTTTATTTGTATAAAGAAATCCTAAATTGTGTTCAGATTAAATTGCCCTTTTTAGATAAGTACGAGACTTATATTTAGTTTTAAATAATTTTGGAAAATATCAAAAATTATTATAATTTCATCAGTTTCATTTTAATTAATTTTCAGGGTAAAAAAATGCACAATTAATTTGGTTTATACATATCTGTATGAAAAAATTATAAATTGTGTAAATTAAATTGTTATTTTTATATTATTAGGATGCTTTTATTAATAAATATAATTTTTCAAACTTCCAACAATTATTCCATTTAATTACCTCCCTATTCAATTCGTAGAGGATGATAATGTTGCTCTTAAAAATAATAAATTCCGTTAATTCCTCCCACCTCCCTTTTTAACACAAGGATAATACAGACAGTTACAAAAAATATTATTAGTGTTATTCCTATACGATTTTTTTTTTGCTTCATATCTTTTATTTGTAATTATTTTCGTCTACCGTAAAATCTGGCGTATATAACACGCACTTTGAACACAAAAAATAAGATCGAAAATTAAGGGTGCGCGTTATACACCGGGTATAAAAACGACAGCTTTAAAAATAACAAAAAGGAAGGGCATAAGAAAAATTTACTTCGATGTATCGAAACACTGTTTATTTAAAAGAAACAACTTGCCTTATGAACAAGAACAGTTGTAGTTCTAGAAGAATACTGTTTTTTCAAAAGTTTGAGATAGTACCTCGAATAAATTACTTCAAAACATAGAAACAATGTATACTAATATTTCAGATTTCTTCGTTAAAAAGGGGGTGCGCGTTAAACGGCGAATATACCTAAAAATTAAAAAATGTAGCTTGAAAGTGTAGGCACGCGTTATACAACGGTGCGCGTTATACGCCGGATTTTACGGTATATAATTTTACACATTTTGCTAATGCTACTATTCGATCTTATTTTTTCAAACTTTAAATATGTGTTTAGATTGTTGAATTATGTGTGTTGATTGTTTATTGTTCGTTGATTCGTGCATGATGTATACATTTTCGAATGCATCTTTGGGCAATTTACATTTTTTATTAATAATGGATTTGGAACATATATCCATTATTATGCATACTATATCGCTTAGTCTTATAAAAAGAATAGGAAGTTTGTCTAACCATAAGATTTGTTAAACTTCTCTTTTATGTGAGTTTATAAGCAGTCCTCAATAAGCAATGTTTATAATACTGCATATTTCATCTGTTCATGATTCCAAAATCTCAATAAGGTTTTTTAAAATTAGTATTCATGTCATTTCTGTGTTACTGAAGTATATTTCATTAAAGATTATATACATATATATTTAAATAATAATAATATTTTTAAAGAAAGTGATACTTTCAATTTTAACATTATTAAAACTCCATTCTGGAAAAGTAATATTTATTTATCTGTTTATAGCAGTGCTTCTCAACATTTCACTACTGGTGACCCAATTTTCAATCATATAATTTTTATCGCTCCCCCCTTATACAATAATAATGCGCTTTGTCGCTAAAGCTAACATACGATCTTAATTATAAACCGTACAAATTCATAAGAAAGTATTAAATTTTGTATTTGTTACTTTAAAGTAATATATATTTTTAAAAAAATTACTTTTAAGTAATACGATGATTTTCATGTTATTTTTCGTATTTATAATTCTTAAATTGGAACAGATTTCAAAATGATATTTATTTAAAGATTTATTTCTTCCATCATCCATTTCTAAAAATCTAAACGTCATTAGAAAAATAGTCTAGTCTCTATGTGTTGCTCTCTATCATATCCGTCACAATTAGCATTCTCGTGAACGTCTGCGTGAGTCTGGGCAAACTATCCGACGTCTGCGCAAAACGTGTAATTTCAAATGTTGGTATTTTTTACCTTTGCAGACCTAGCTTATTCCCCAGGAGCTGGCATCACATTTTAGTGCGATACCGTATAATAAGCGATACCAATTGCCGCAAGTAATTTTGATGCCCAATTTCCTCCTCAGAGGGAGGCACCTGAGCTCTGACGATGCAAAATTGAACTTTAGAATTCTTTTTAAAGAATTTTGGCTGCCAAGCCAAATGGGCACTTTAAGGGATTTTTTGCATGCCGAATAATCATACGACATGGCCGCTCATGACTGCTGTCGATTTTCTGCATCATGAAAATCCACTGACATGGGCTGGGGCCGAACCCGCAACCTTAGGTGCAGGTGGCTAGCGACAAACCAACTACGCCACCCAGTCGACACCTGCTGAATTGTAAGGAGAATAAAACCAAGAGCACGGCAATGAATACAAAAATGTAAAATGATTTTTTTTAAATGAATGTTCATATTATAAATAGATTTAAACGAACTGTGTGTGTGTGTGTGTCACCCCGAAGATTTTTTTACAATTATTTTTATTGTACACAATAAAAATCACAATTACAGTGAATAATTTAACGAAGAGAAAGTATACTTTCCTACTTTCTACCTTTTTTCATTGATAATTTGAGAAAAATTCCAATAGAACCGAATTAAAATGTTTCTAAGGTACGCGACCTTAATAAAGGACACAAATCACAGAAACTTTTCGCGAACGTTACAGGAATGATATCTGCAAGCAAAACTGTCCTATTTTGTTCAAATTTTTGTAGTTTGTACCCCGCGTGAACGCTCCCGGGTTAAATGTTTAATCAATGTAAAACTATGAATGTTAGTTCTAAAAAGGAATTATATAAAACGTTTTTCATCATGCTTTATATGTTTCAGAATACTCATAAAAATAAATATTGGCCAAATAATCCTTCAAAGTGCTTTCTGTGCTTTTCGAAATGTCATATAACTATTTCGTATAGGCGCATTATTTACAACTTCCCTAAATGAAAAATAAAGACATAAAAAAGGAACGAACTAACCATACCAGTAAATTCGAAGGTCAAACAGATGAATTTTTTATCTTCCTAGAATGTTTCTCTGGGTCTGGGTTTTGTCTTTTCTCTGAAATAGTATTTTAGATTTAAAAAGAGAGAGAGAGAAAAAAAATTTCTCATCGTGGGATTACAGCAAATCAAACAAAATGTGATGTTTTTTTATTTATTAATAGGAACAGATACCTAATGAATGTATAGAAATGAATGCTTTTATGTTTGATGAAGTAATACTAATAAATTCTATCAGTGTAAATGTGTATTTTTTAATATGTCAGAAAGTATTTTCTTACTTCATTACAGTAAATTAATTTTTTTTAATCTTTTATTTTCTATATGCTCGCGCCCCCCTTGTAGGGTTATCGCACCCCCCAGGGGAGCGCGCCCCACACTTTGAGAAACACTGGCTTATAGGAATGTAATGGAATAAAGTATTCCCATACAAAACATATATCATCTATTTGCAACACACTCTACACAAAAATGCAAATCATTGTGATACTATTTTTTTTTTTTTTTTTTTTTTAAAAAAAAAAATAAAATTATTTTTTTATTTTTTTTTTTTTTTTTTTTTTTTGAAGTACGTTACTTCTCGGTAATTTTATCTTATTATTTTATATTATTTGCATTAATTTACTTTAATTACACTTTATCTAAGTAAGATTATTTAAGTATTCTTGGATTAAGGTGATCCAAATTTTTACAAACTAATTTTAGTATAAAACTAGCTGCATAACCTAGCATTGCACGGGGTTTTTTTAGTGTATAACTTTTTCCTTCTTTTCCCTAAGGATATTTTTCCTTTCCCTATCGGCATCAGCATCTCTTGGTGTATATATATATATACATATACACTCTTGGACAAGAAAATTAGCGCACCAAGAAGGAGTCAAAATGAAACGAAATTTTACATACTTAATGACTACTTTGATATAAGTAAATGATTAGAAAATCAAAGAAAAAGGATCATTTATTTCAGAGAAAATGCAAAAGAACGGAGGATTTAATACCCTGTTGAACTCCCTCTAGGGCAACTGCACGATGCGATATGATCGGACATTGAGGCGTACAAGTTCTGTATGATGTCTTGAGTTATTTCGTTCCATATTTGCTGTAACCTTGTCTCTAGTTCGTTCAGTCAAAGACGTGGGATGCCCAACTCGCCTGTCCCAAATGATCCCAGATATGTTCTATTGGAGACAAATATGGGGATCGGGCAGGCCAAGGAAGGGTAGTAAAAGTGCGGAGACAGTCTTGTGATACCCTTGCCGTGTGAGGCCGAGCATTGTCTCTAAGCCCTCTAAGCGGTCTGCACTTAAAGTCTTGCCATTCTGGAGATGCTTCAAAAATGCACCGCACATATTTTTTTGCTTTCAGGTGGGGTTCTCAAAAGTGGTTGAGCCGTATTTTTAAAAATGCGGCTCGGCCACTTTTGGGAATCTTGCTTGAAGGTAGAAACAGCATCTCTGGAATGGCGGAATTTTACGTGCAGACCGCTTGGAGGGTTAAAATGGCTCCTGGGAGCCGTTGTATGAGTGGCAAATCATGTAGTTGCAGGATGTCATAGACATACCACTGGGCTGTCGTGATGCAACGGATCAATAATAGGGGTGACCGTGTATTGTAGGCAATGCCACCCTATACCAGCACAACAGCTGTGGAAGCGGTGTGTCGCTGTAAGGCAAAGGCAGGATTGAAGCGTTCACCACGGGGTCTCCACACATGAACACGATTGTTATCACTGCTGAGATTGAATCTGGATTCCTCGCTAAAGACGACTTGGTTCCATTCCTCTGCAGTCCAATTTCCTCTTGCGCGGCACCACTCCAAACGGAGGCGTCAAGGGCAGCACAAGTATTGGGCGTCGCGATCCCAAATATCCTTCGGCCAGGCGCATTCGTATGGTTCGAGAAGATACAGGAGCCTATAATGAAGATGTTACATGTGCCTGGATGGCGGCCAATGAAGCAGTTCACTGTACGTGTGCATTTCTTATGATGTAGCAGTCTTCTCGAAGACTGGTCTGTCGAGGGCGTCCTGAGCCTGGTTGTGGTGTAAATGACATCTCTCGGATCCACTGGTCCCAACACCTCCACACAACACAATCAGAGCGGCTTAAGTGACGAGCTACTCGCCTATCTAACCACCCAGCTTTCATCATGCCGATAACCCCCCCCCCCTCAAACTACGATAGCTGCTCATATTGTCTTCAAAAACGACGTAATGGCATGTCTACCTCAGCTCTTGCTTTGTAAACGATCATCACACTCAAACACGCTTTGGTTACCTGTTTTATACTCCACAGAGAACGACGTTAAACGCCCTCTATCGGCTATACGTAGTGCGCAATCACGCTGTATTTCTAATCATTTGCATATCTCCCCAACATGTTCCTTCATGTCAAGTTTTGTTTACGATCTCGCAATTATTTCTTGGTGCGTTAATTTATTTGTCCATGAGTGTATATACAGAGAGATAATTTATATATACAGGAATAACGGTTTATGTAATCAAGAAACAAAATATTTTTTTACTTCAATACTTATAAAACAGAAGAGGATAATAAAGAGGATCTATTGAAAACTGAGAAAGACGGAAGACCAACTAAAAGAAGAATAAGCTCTACTGAGGTGCTTCTCTATAAGGTTATTCTTAAATGAGTTTTCCAAATTTTTATGATATATTTTCTACAAAATTAAATAAACGTGCCATGGAAGTACTTTCTTTGAAATCAAGTAGGAGCCTAATCCATTCATAAATAATGACAGTTTCGAGAGAGTGAGATGCATCATTGGCTAAAAGTTTGTCATCAATCAGAAGCTGGTTTAAAGCGGAGCAAAGGTCCATCATATTCTTGTGAATGTTCTGCCAAGAATTTCTCAAAAGTACCTTTAACTGGCGTAAGATCTGGTGACCTCCCTGGCTTAGGTAGAGATATACGTGCTCACTGGAAATTTTTTTTTTCAGATAACCATGAAGAAAAACGTAAACAATCACTGGATGTCAAGTTAAGAAAGATGTAGCGATATATTTATTGTAGGTGATAATTAATATTAAGCATTTTGAAAAAAAAAAGTTTTAGCGAAATTTAGTAAATTGACTAAGAATATTTCAGGTGTTGAAGAAGTGTGAGGATTAATGAGCGATGAAAATGATCTGGAACTCAACCCGAATCGATAAAAATTTCAGAAGGGGAAAAAAGTTGAACTGAAATACAAACATAAATGAAAAAACTGTAGAAGGGCAAAATGAATTCAGAGTAAATAATCTCTGCAGATTTCTGAAACTCTTTGGTCTTTCGAAGATGTTTAATAGAGTGTTTCTTTCAGGCTGAATTTCTATAGAATATGAGTTCGTCTTTATTTTTTGTTATCCATTTGGCAGGGAAACTTGACATTTTACTCTTATACTAATCGGACTTAATAAAATAAATTTAATATCTATTGATCAATGACATTTGATGGAAATGAAAAGGTAATAAAAAATTAGTTTTTTTGCTTGGGTGAAATTTCAGAATGTTTTCAAGTACATTTTCACAAATTCAGTTATTCCAGTTGGTTTCTTTTCAAAGTTTTATTGAGCTGAAATATTATTGCTGCTGTAATTAAAATGTAAGTGAAACTTCCACACCTTAGTAAAATATATGCTTCACATCCAGATTCACTTTAATTCACTTGAGTGTTGGAGAAGGTCAGCTCAAGTATCCACCACGTCATCTGACCATGGTTTAAATATCCTCTGTAACTTTTGAATGAAATCAGAAAATATTTAATAAGCAAACAAATAAAACTCACAGCAATATTTTAATGATTAAAACTGAATTTTTGTTGCTCTTGACCACTTCACAACCTCCTTATAAAATCCATTTAAAACTGGAATTATTGAATGTTACACCAATCAAAATTCATCGTCTCAGATGTACCACAGAATTTAGTTCTTTTGTTCAGCTCTAGATAGAGCTTTAGTAAGCAAATATTTTGAAACAAAAGGTTTTGGAAAAAAAAAGATGGGGTAGCTTTCTATTTCAGTGACAAAGAATGACTCAGCAGGAGAAAGGAGTGTTCTTGACAAGGGAAATCAGTTGGGCTGGTTATTGATTCAAGATAAATGGTAACCCTTTTCAAAAAAGGAGATTGGGATATTTTTCTTGCAAGTTCATGGAACCATTTATCCATTAAAGACCGAGCTGGAATACCTTTCTGTGACAAGTTTTTTTTGCATTTCAATTCGGATTAATGAAAACAGTTAAAGCAAATTTTAGGTGGAAATGCCAATAAAATAAAAATATTAGATGATAGTTTTAGATAGTTGATTAGTTATAGATTAAAAATCAAAAATACATTTCGGATTAAAAATCCCAGTTGTCTGTGTACTAATATCAAAATATCCTACTTAAATTATAGCTTGTGGATTATTCGATTTATGTTTGATCTAAATATATATATATACTTAATATTCTCTACTATATAGAAATCTATCATTAATAATCACTACGGTTGAAGCATTCAAAAACAGGTATTGTAATATAAACCAGATATTAGAATTTATAAAAAATATAATATAAATTGCAAAAAAGATATAATAAAATTTAATATATATATATATATATTCAGCGACAGCTTTAGAAATCATAATAGGTCTCCAGTTTAGTCCAAAGACTTTTTTGTATCTACATTTGTTGTGTCTGGTGAATTCCAATTTCTTCCTGCTTTAGCACTGTAGGTTCTAGTACTTCTTCACTGTTAATTTATAATACTATATATTATATATATATATATATATATATATATAAGAAAATTAAGGGCTATGCATAAATAAAATACCCAATTTTGGGAAATTTAATTTGTTAGAGCTAATTAATTAAATTGGTACTTCAAAGTACCGTCAGTCTACAAAGGTCTGAAATATTCTCATAATACGAAAAGACCGAATGACTTTTTTAAGGGAGTTTTAACTCTTAAAAAGGCTAAATAACCAGAGAACACTAAAATTTTACAGCACAAAATATTTTTTTTTCGAAAATTATGGAATTTTTAAAATTTATTTACTTTTTTACACATAAAAACAGGTTTTACTACCCATAAACTTAATTTGATGATATTTAAGGAAACAGTTTTTCTTTTCTTTAATACACAAAAGTTCATTACGCTTTGTGCATTTTTAGTGAGGTTTCGATTAAATGTTTTTTAAAGCCCTGTATCCTGGAATAGGAAATACTGTATTTTCTGAACATAAACTACTGTACCTTGAGTTTTGTTCATTCTCTTGAACATCATCTTCAGAATCAAACGAAAATTCCAGCAGATTTTTTGCTGGGACTTCTTCATTTGAGGAATCATCTATTAGTGTATCACTGCTTTCAGATGGTAGGTTCTATAGTAAATGCAAAGCCTCATAAAGACTGAGCTTCTTTTTTCCAGACACTTTAAGAAAAGGGGGGAGTAAATAATAGCAACTTAAGAATCTCCTATTATTGTTAAATCTCAGTTACACATAAAGAAATCAAAATATTGCTAATTTCTGAATAAATTGTAGACATTTCATTTAATTGTGTAGTAAAAAAACTCAGCTCAGATTCAAAGTTCAAAATTTTTTGTATAAGTTTGTGATGGATCCTTACGTGACCTCCGAACTAATCCTCTTGGGAAATCTTTGGGCAATGAATTGCGTTATTCACAACCAGCCCTTCGTAAGAAAAGAATCGTGATATTTAAATTAACTCTTTATAAATAGGCGAGGTTTTCTAGCTTTAGTAAAAGAAGGAGCGGATATATACTTTAAACAGGTGAGATTGTTATTAAAGGTGTAATATTTGAATTATAGAGCTTTGATCATTAATAGAACGAAACCCTAAAGTGACGATTGTTCACTAAGATTGAATTAAGATTAGATTGATTCAGATAAAAAGTTAGATTCTGAATTAAATGAGGGTTCAGTTTGCTAGTCGACTAATCGCTTACGTGTTCCTGTCGTTGTTCCACTTGACGATTTTTATTGAGAACTTTCTCTTAAGATTGTGTCTGATCTTTGTGTCAATAGATTAAATCTGAATCCTTCCCCATCTAGGTGCTTGCGAGAGAGGCCTCTTACATGTTAAAACAAAAAGATAAAAATATAAAATTAATAAGTTAAGCTAGAAAGAAATGTCAAAAAAGCATAACTCTGTTGCACTATATTTGTGACGCTACAACACAACAAAAATCAACAATAAGTCACATGGCACATGGACGGGAAAAAACTAATTTCTTGTTCTAACATTCAGTGTACTGTCGGTACTTATAAGTACCACAAAGTTATTCAACTATAAAATTAATTATACACACTGTTCACTTAAAATAAATAATCCAATCGTTTTCTAAGGTCTTAATTAACATAAAAAAAAATAAGACACTTACCTTTTAACATTAACTACTTTTCGAAACAAAAATTACAATCTTCGAAATCTCATTAAAATGTCAGCTGAAAACGCAACTTCTGCTTTAAAACTATTCGCCTTTCTCGCCAAAATACTCATCATAGAACCTGTGCTGCCATGTATCCTGGAAGAGTGGAATTAAAAGAGTGTTCCTGCCAAATATCATCAGAATATTCGTAAAAATTGTTTATTCTATGTCATTTGAAAGTGAGTGATACTTATAAATACTATCGGTAGATAAAGGGTTAACCACATTAACTCGCATACTCAACGATAGGCACTTAAATAGTAATTATATTTGCATAGAATGAAGTCATCTCTACCGAAAGTGGTTTTTAAACTAAAATCACAGCAACAGAATATTTTCCCTTTAGAGCAGTGATTCCCAAAGTAGTTTATATGAACCCCTCAGGGCTCTATGATGACCTACAAGGGGTCCACGTCAGCGAAAAAATAATTTGGGGGCCCATGAGGTGTAAATGGGGTCTGCGATAGCCTAATACCAAATTGTGACTTTAAATTTAAAAGAAAATTTAATCAAGTGTAAGCCAGATTTACCTATTTAACAGCCTTATTTACTAAATTTACTGAGGTTAATTTGCAGCTACAAGGAGACAGCCTAATTTTATTAAACAAGGGCCATCTTTTTAGTATTTCTTACCAGAATCTAGCAAAAGGAATATAAAACTGGATGTCGCAAATGTTAGCAGTTTCTCAATTTGTCACAGACAATCTCTGCCTGTGTTCAACATTTAAATGCCTTTTCAGGTTTTCAAACTAAGTTTGAGAATGCTTTGACTATGGTAATATCACAGTAGGTAATGAATTCATGTTGTCACATATTTAAAAAAAATGTCTGATTACAAAAGTAAGTGATTTTAATAGCCCTAACAAAGATCTTAAACTAAAGTTTAGAAACGAATATCGCGCGCAGCAATTTTGTTTCTAAAGAGGAGGAGTTTCAGCGCACTTGCCAATCCCCAAAATAAAAACAGAAATAAGATCTACTAACCGAGAAGATTTAGTGTTAAAGCTGACAAGATTGATGCCAAATGTTGAAACTTTGTTATTGAAGCAACAGATTCAGTCCCCCATTAAAAGAATTTGTTATCTTTTGTAACAATTATTTTATATATTAATGAAATTTTAACTTAATTATATTACATATGTTTTTCTTAAATTTTAAACACTGTACTTAACTACATTTAGAAACATAAAACTTTTAAAGTAAACTAGTTGTATGACCCAGAGTTGCACGGGCTTTCTGTGCATACGTAAGTAAAAGCTTCACTAAAATATACTTTTTCGAAATTTCTTTGCGTTGCAGTTTTAAGAAATATTGCGTATTTTTCAGAATAAAAAAAATGCTAACACTCATATGTGCATTGATAAAATAAACATAAAATATGACAAATGAAATTGATAAAAGTGTCTATTTTGTTTTTATTAGCATTTTAAATAATCTTTTTTTAAAAAAAAATTAAAGATCATCAGTTATATTATATTTTTCAAAAATAATATATGGTTAATTATGTTATGTTCATCATTTTACATATGTGTGTAAAATGCATTTCATTTTCAAGAAATATTTTTATAAGAGGTATGTAAATGAAAAAATGTAATATAAAATTATATTATGTTCAGTAAAACAATGGAGAAAATACTTTGAAATTAAAATTACTTTTGTAACTTTAGAGAATGCTTGAAGTATCATAAAAGACATAGAAAATAAGAATGGCAGTTAATAATGAAGCATAATATATAGAAATTGCTTTTTTTTAAACTTGTAGTGGGTGACATTTGATGTTAATATACAGTTTTTTCAAATATAAATTCATTTATTAAATTAAAAAATATGTTAACAAAAATAATAGTCCAACAGTCTGTAGCTCAATGGACTTCAAATTCAAAGGTCATGGGTTCGAATCCCACCTGAGATGGCCTAATTTCTGAGAATGTAATTTCTGTTTTACTATACTTTTTTACTACAATAATTAAAAATTTAGTTAATAAATAAACATTAACGAACAAACAAAAAAACAGAAATAAAACATACATAGTACTCAGAAAGAAAAATTGCAAGAAAAATAACTTTATATTTTGTCACACTGAATATTGTAAATTTGTCATATGTATAAGCATACTTATAGTAATAACTCTTTAATAAAAAGTAACTAAAATAAAAATTTTCTTTGTTGACCTAAGTAGGAATCGATTTAATTTTTTTTTTATATTACTTGTTTCTATGGAAGTAATGTAATAGGTGCATTGATAAAATAAAAGTAAAATATGAAAAATGAAAGTGATAAAAGTGTCAAATTTTTTTAAAAAAGGTAGCTACAAATGTTAAAATAAATATATAAAGATTATCTTTTTTACTATATTTTTCAAAAATAATAAACGGAACAATTTAGAAATCATTTTCATAAAGACGTATCGATTTTGACTCATTTTAGAAAAAATCGTAAAAAATAGAAAATATCACATTATTTTGTAAAATAAATTTTACCGTATCGTCTCGAAGTAAATGATCTTTCCGATTCTGCAAAATTTGAGTATTTTTTAAAAATTCGTAAAAAAGAAAAAAAATCGGCATTTTATTTTTTTAAATTACTAACTCTAAAAGATCAAAGTATGAGCGATACGTACAAGAGGAAAAAGCAATTTCTAACTCAAAAAATGATGAAAAGACTTTTAGCATAGACCAAAAATACCGATCCTGTACTGTTAATGACTAGAAGAAGGTGATTTTGAGTGATCAAACGCATTTATTGTACAGGGGTACAAATCAAGCGTAGTTAGACGAAGTGAAGTTGAAACTCTGCTGCCAGATCGTAAATAACAGACTGTAAAACACCCTTTTAAATAGTTTTTTTGGAGTTTTCGACAACAAATGGCACTAGATATTTTATAGACATGAAGAATTATGTCAAATACACTATTGACCATTAAAATTGCTACACCAAGAAGGCGACATGCTACAGAAGTGAAATTTAAACGACGGGAAGAAGGTGCTGTGATATGCAAATGATTAGCTTTTCAGCGCCTTCAGACCCAGCAAGCGCTGGTAGCGATACCTACAATATGTTTAAATGAGGAAATTGTTCAGCCGATTCTCATACATGAATTGCATTTGAATGTTGTTACCTGGGGGAAAATTGCTGTGATGCCTCGCGTAAAAGCAGAAATGCGTTGTAGCACGTTTGATAAATGTTGAATTGTGGCGTACCGGAAATGCGGTTTATCGTAACCCAGTCCCGTCGGTCGAGATCCAATGACTGTTAGCAGAATATGGAATCAATGGTTTCAGGACTGTAATACGGAGCCCCGTGCTGGATCTTATCTAGAAGACCGGCATGTTAACCGCAAGGCCTTAACGGATCGTCACAGCCAAGAATTGGGGTCGTTTTCAAGACAACAAATGTCTGCACGAACAGTTCGACGACGTTTGCAACAGTATACACTCTCAGCTCGGAGACCATGGATGCGGCTACTCTTGGCACTGCATCACAAACAGGAGCGTCTTCAATGGTGTAATCAACGATGAACCTGGGTGCATGAATGGTGAGAAGTCATTTTTTACAGATGAATCCAGGTTCTGTTTATAGCATCAAAATCCGTGTTTGGCGGCATCGTGCTGAAAGCACATTGGCAGAGCGCATTCGTCTTCGTCATAATGGCCCATCACCTGGCGGGATGGTATGGGTTGCTATTGGATACACGTCTTCGCATTAACGGCACTTTGAACAGTGCACGTTACATTTCTGGTGTGTTACGACCCGTGACTTTACCCTTTATTCAAGTCCTGCGAAACCCTTCGATGAAGCAGGATAATGCACGACCGCATGTTGCCGGTATTGTACGGACCTTCCTTGATACGGAGTGTGTTCGACTATTGCCATGGCCTTCACGTTCACCAGATCTGTGGCCAATAAAAAACGTCTAATCAATGTTTGCTCGTCACCATACGCCATTCACTACAGTTGATGAACTGTGGCATCGTGTTGAAGCTTCATGGGCATCTGTACCTGTACATGCCATCCAATCTCTGTTTGACTCAATGCCCAAGCGTATAAGTTCTATTACTGCCAAAGGTGGTTGTTTTTGGTACTGATTTCTCAAGATCTATGCACCCAAATTCCTTGAAAATTTAATCATTTGTTATTTCTGGTATAATATACTTGTCCAATAAATATCATTTTGTTATCTGCATTTCTTCCTAGTGTAGCAATTTTAATGGCCAGTAGTGTACATAGAAATATTACGCAGAAGAATGGTTCCATCCATGGAAACATTTGACGGAATATTTGAACAAGATTTGGCTTCTCTTCACAATTCGATATTGATCTAGACTCTTTTATGCTTGAAAATAAAATAAAAATAATAATTGGCTTGGTAATTCACCAAACCTAAATTCTACCGAGAATTTATGACATATTCTCAAGAATCGTTTAGCTAAGAGGAGTTGCACGACAACAGAATAAATGATGTAAAGTGCTATACTAGTGTGGTTCCACGATAATGAACATGTGCGCTGCACTAGTGGAGTCAATACCAAGACGAGTTGAAAAGATCATTTTTGCTATAGGAGGACACACTTCGTACTAATATAGACATTTTTCTGTCTACTTAAAGTAAGTAATGGTCAAAAGCTAGAGTTTAAGAAAACTAGTTTCTTACTATTTGTCCCAAATTATTCGAACAGTATAGTACGTGCGTTAACCCCAGCTTATGCGAAAACAGCCCTCCAAAACTCCTAAGCAATTCATGTAATTGCAGCTTCATTGTAATTGTAATTGCAATTTGCAATTTTTTTTATCAATCTCATCCACCCGTGATACCATCTTAATTTCCAAATCCGGAATCACTAACGTTTCTTTATTAAAATCCAAGGTTATTTTTGTGGTCTTTATGAAGTCAACACCTAACACACATTCCTTCAATGACGTGAAAACAGCACTACCTTGTAAACATTCTTGAATATTTACTTTTAACTCCACAATTCCTAAATTTACTCACTTTGCGCCCAGCTCTGTTATTGCCGCAGCATCTCAACTTTTCTTTGGTCAAAAAGAAAAATATGACTTACACACTTCAATTGAAATAAATTATTTTTCTGCCCCTGTATCACATGAAGCTTAATTAAAAGTATCTTGTAAGGGAATAGGAAGTACGGTATGTCAACAAGACTTAACCTCAGAACCCCCAGCACTATGGGAAGAATTTTCTGATTCTGCGGTCAATTATCTCCTTCCCATCTACCGCTTCTCAATTTTTCCGTTTTTCTTAAATTTCGGTAGCTCTTCTGTCTCTTCTGACCAACTGATTCTCGAATCCCCTATTCGCAAAACCCCTGCTATATCTGTTTCTGTTCAAATTATTATTGCATACAATTGCCGATTTGTATTACCCCTACAGACCCTTCTGCACGTTTGTCTCCTATACGAATCGCATTCCGGTTGTCCACTGTTCTAACCGTAGGTGTAGGTCCGCACGTGCCTTTCTTCATACTTCGCTAACAATTACAAAAGCTGAGCTTTAGTAGTTGGACATAGTCAAACATCTGCGGGGACAATCTCAAAACTATATCAACTCCTCTTCCGTCATTCTCAAATTTAAATGTTTATGGAACTTTAGTAACCTATATACGAAGTCTGACTGTCAATGACCCTTAGCTTGTTTAGATGCATAAAACTCTGATCTACTTCTGATCACAGGAAAGCTTTCGATCAAAGCATTCTTGAGTAGAGTAAAATCCATCGCTGTCCCCTGCTTATAGGTGAACCCGATGACCTCAAACCAATCGCCAATGAGATGACCTTTTAGGTAGGCACATGACAAATTTGGGGGTATCTCGTAATACTGAATAATATCTAGAACTAAAAATTCCCTCACATGTTCCAAATATTTCAAGAAGGACCCTAAAATTTGAGGCAACTGCTAACCCAGGGGTGGAGTTTGTTGGGCACCATTGGCACGGCCCGAAGCTCACAGGTGGGAGAGGGTTCAAGGAAGAAGCAGACATGAACATAAATACGTAAAATACATATTTTATTATATTTGTAGCGATATCATCTACATAAGCCAGTAACAGCATTCGAACAGAGGGGATTATTTTTACCTTTTGGTATGTTATGTGCTTACGAATCAGAAGGCACTGAGTACTATCCTCCTCATTGGTGACCTTGACACTGAACTAAGAAAACACCTTTGCGCAGCTGTTGTGGCACCATCTATCCACCACAAGAGCAATCAAAAGTCATCAGATCCACCCGACGCAGCAACCAAAGCCGTAAGACCCTCTTGTCACAGCAAACAAAGTCGTCAAACTCACTTGACGCAACAACACAACACGTTCGCCATATCAACCCTATTTTCTTGTTATGATCCTTCTTGAAGCCCGATAGCGCAGTCAGCTCTAAGGTTGGTTAGTTCGTGTTAAATTCTCAGTCGACTATTAAAATGCGCGATCACCAGTCGCTGTTTACTTTTACTAACACTTGGATTTCACCTTAACGATCAACGTTTTACCATTAACTCATCTACTCAACGATAGGCAAATTGTTGTTACGTTTGCCCAAAATCAAGTCATTTCTACGGGAAGCAGTGGTTAAACTAAAACCCCATTGAAAGAATATTTTCCCTAAAACAACCCGAATAGTACAATTTGTACACGTGTTTCCCATTGACTTGAACAGAATATTAATTCTTCTCTGCATTCCATACATAATTTGCCTCATGATCCCCTGAATCAATTCTCTTTTATGGGTCCTAAAATTTCTCATTGATTTTCTATCGATCTAAAAAATATTTTCTCTTCATTTACTCACTTTTATCATATTTTCAAGTGAACAAAATAATTTTCATATCGACATTTGTCGGATTCTGCTACATTTTTTGCTTGTTTTATTTATTTATTAAAACTCCAAATTATTGTATTAATAAAACATGGAATCGAACACAAATTTCTGTTGGCTTATCATGAATTTGATAAAGATTATTTTTAATACGTCCTATGCGCAAGTCGACAATTTTGAAAACTCTACTTGTATTTAAGTGTACAATAAAGAATTACACATAAGTTTTTTTTAGAATGCCGCTCATCCGGTAGTGATGCTGACTGCGGTGCCTGGTTCGAATCCCGGACAAAGTATGGATGTTTGTAAATGTATAGGGCCTTCGGGGCAGGGGGGTACTCTAAATAGTCCCCTCGTGAGGTGGGGGACGGGGAAGAGAGGTGTCTCCCTCAAAATTGGAGTGGAACCGAACCAAATCCTACTGCCACTTGCATGGTGCTCAAAGCTTTCGAGGACCTTGATCTGATGTTACTGTCCATCAGGTGGCATAAGTAACAGAATTAAAAGATAAGCAAAATGTAAACCTTAAAAAATGTGTAATTTGTTCTTATTAAAATCTCCAAATATTGCTTCCGGTTGAGTAACTTTGGGATAAAATAATCTAAAGAGCCCATATGTGATTCTTATTATATGATACAATTTTTTAAACTTGGATGAGTTGGAAGTAAAATTTGAATAGCTGAGAAAAGGGAAGGAGATTGAAAAATCCTTCAATGCAAATGAACACTAAATAATTTCTTATATAGTATTGGTACCAATTAAATCTTTCTATAAACTGGGCTTATGAGTGGACTCATTTTGTGTTTTTGAGAAGCACATATTTTTGACGCACCAAATGTTTTTCCATCTGTTTGTAAAATCAAAGCATACAAAGATCTAAGCCAAATTTTTAAAAGGGCCCAGTATTGTATCATATGGATTAGTTTTTTCTTTTACACGAATTTCTAAATCCAAGTTTTGCGAACAGTCTTAAAAACTAATAGCTTTCTTTCAATTGAACAGTCATTTGTATGTTAGAAATGGGATTCAAAGGGCAGAGTATTTCAGTGATTCTATCCTTAGCTTTTAAGGCTCCCTTTATAAATGCAAATAAAATTTGATTTCTTTGAAAAGAGAAGACATCTATTTGAACAATTATTTCTGTGTGTTTCCCACATGCTCCTTTTAACCTCATTGCAACGCCTGAGCAGATTATCAGTGCTGCTTAATCTCCTCTCCTCTAATCAATCAACGCTCCCTGTCAACGTACCCTCCAAGATCATAAAAGGAAAAGCACCGTGTTTGCTCAAGTAATGGTCCAGCCACCTTTGACGCTTCCCAGCCTACAACAGCTGAGGGAGTTTCTGAAACTCAATTAAGCTTCTTTTTCGCTGCGTCAATTTGAATTTTTAGGATAAATTGTGTTTGATTTCTGGCAGTGAGCATCTCAACTCGAGTGATTTTCAGATCTAATTGCTTAAGCACACCGTTAAACTTTCGCTCCCTTCATGTAATTATGCGTACTAACAATCAATTAAGTCGCGAGTTATTTCAAATGGGGAGTCTCATGTAATAGAGAAGAGGATAACTGTTGTTTAGATGCCCTCACACAAAGAGTGTAAATATACAGTGAGCAATATTTCTTAAAAATAAAAGTTTCACAAGAGAATTTGAAGTGTACCATTGACTCTTTTATCACGTTTATTTCGACTGACGTAAACATTCTCGGGCGTTTTCTTCCAAATAAAAGGAAAAATCGAAAACAAAAATCAAGAAATCAAGTTGTGTACTCTTTCTTTTAAAAATGTTTTTAACTGTAATTGTTCAAAAATTCCTTGAAATTTCACACACACAATCGGTTTAATTATAAATTTTACTTGAATTCGTTCAAATGAATTTATAGGACAGATGAGACTCAACTTTTACATTTGCATCGGGGACGATTCCTATGACAGCAAAACTGATTTCCTTCCACTCAACTATAGAACACTTTTATTATCATTTTAAGTTTCCTTCCTTTTCCATCTACATCATTAATGTTTCATTCAATGCAAATCAGATAGATAATATATATACAAGCTGAGACGACATCTTAAAACACATCAATCAAATATCATAATCCTGCCGAACTCAATTCATTCCATTTTGAAAAATTCAGGAAAGAGTGCTATATGTTATATATATATATATATATAAATATATTTATATGTACTCTTTTTAACTACTTTATTTCCTTTTCACGACTCACGATAAAGAAAGTTCAACCATTTGGTTTGTTTTTCATTGCTTTATCAACGTCGGATTACGATGACTATTAGAGATTTTCTTCAATGTGAGAACTTTGAGTCTCGACAGATTTAAGGTGTTTTTCTATACCAGGGGTGTCCAACACGCGGCCCGCCAGTACGTAAGTTGCGGGCCACCGACTCTTTTTTTAAAAAAATTTTAAATATCAGGTTTCTAAAGTTTTTTCATTTTTAAATTTATTTGAGGTGAAATTTATAATATATATATATATATATATATATATATATATATATATATATATATATACATAAAGAGAGAGAGAGAGTGACAACGACCAGATTGAATTAAGTATGCATTTATTTAGGGGAATTATCTACAAGGGAGGGCTAAAATTTAGTAAAAAGTTATCGGGTGGTTGGATATCACCAGGCGTCTCGTCGCTGCGCCTTCGTTCCTTCTGTCTCGTCCCGTATCTCCCTGTCTTCCCGCGCAATCGTCTTATTCGTCTGTCGTCTCCTTATCCTCGAACCGCCTTGTCCGATAGGTGGCGGATAACGTGCACATCCATTCCTACATCGGCCATCATGACCAAGCATGCGTCCTCGCATGTAAAATACAATGTATTTTAAAATGTCATGAAATAAAATTCAAAAGCTAGACGAAATAAACTTACAAATAAAACAATTTTTAAAACAGTCAAATGTGTATCAGAAAATCAAAACTATTAATAAAGCATAAAAATAAAATGAAAAATAGGTATACAGATGGAAAGAAGACAAACAACACAAAGCAATCTTGAGTATGGTGATAATGTCAAAAAAAAGATGTAAAAGTTTTCGTTTGTAATGTAACATTCATTTGTGTGTCCATGGTTTCAAGTATTCGGCACAAGTACTTGTTTTGGTTGGGCCATCAAAATTTTCACATTTTTCGACGTTGTAGGTATCGTTAAGCTTTACCTGAGTAATTTTATATGGACCGATATATAAATATATTGCAGAGTTTTTGTCCAGGTCCGTGTTGCGTTCTTTTAATAGCAACTAAGGCCTTAACACTATATAAAAAAGGAGATTTTCGTCGAAGATTATAAGACTTTTTGTTTTCATTTTGCACTTTAATTATTTGCGCTTTTGCCGCTTAACGTAGGAGTTGTCTGTTTTCATTAAATTCGAGTCGTAGCTGTTCGTCGATTAATTGTTGAATGCGCAAACCAGTCTTGTTATTGAATTGTGTTCCAAAGAGTAATTCAAAAGGAGTGGTGTTAATGCTTCGTTGGAATGTTGAGTTTAAGACTTCTTGTAGTGAAGGAACATGTTTGAACCATTTCGTGGGATCGTCTTCTGACATCTTAGATAAGACAGAAATAATTGTTCGATTAATGCGTTCTACTTGACCATTTGCACGTGGCAAAACTGTAGTAATATGATGAAGTGAAATATTTTGTTCGGAACAATAAGTGTGGAATTCGTCGGAAGTGAATTTAGTTCCACGATCAGTGATAAGAAAACGAGGATTTCCAAATGTAGTTTTTTGGATGTCTAATTTTTTTATTACCTCAGAAGTAGATGTAGTTTTAGTGGGGTATAACCAAACAAATTTGGTGAAAGAGTCAATGACAGCTAAAATGAATTTGTAGTTTTTATGCGATGTTGCTAAAGGACCAAGATGATCAATATGGAATGTATTTAGAGGTATATCATCTTTGACAAGAGGATGGAGAAATCCTTCTTGTTTACCACATTTTTTATTTTTCAATATACATGTTACACAATTAGAAATATATTTTTCAATTTTGGATTGAAGTTTTGGTATAAAATAATTATTTTTATATGTTCTAGGGTTCTTTTAACTGAAAAATATCCTTTGTCGTGAGCATTTTTGATAAAGTGATGCTACATCTCGTCGGGAATAACAAGGACTTCGGCACCGTCAATAAATTTATATAATATATTATTTTTAATACAATAGTTATCATATGGACCATTTTGAAGAAGAGCTTTTATGGAAAGAATATGTGGGTCGAGTTCTTGAGATTCTTTTATCCTATGCACAATAGAATCAGTACACTGATTTGTTAAGACCTGTATTCTACTTAAAGCGTCAACATGGGCCATTTGTGAGCCAGAGCGATGTAAAATGGTGTAATCATAGTCTTGTAAATTCAGAGCCCAACGCACGATTCGTGTGTTTAGATCTTTCTTACTCATAGTTTTTGTAAATGCATTACAATCAGTAATTATTTTAAAAGGCATTCCTAAAATGTACACTTTAAATTTTTTGAGAGCTTCTATGATTGCTAAAACTTTGATTTCGTAGCTGGTATATTTTCTCTCGGTTTCGGATGTTTTTCTAGACATGTAATGTATAGGATGTAAGGAATTATCATCAGAGGATCTTTGTAATAAAACAGCAGCAAGTCCGTCGATTGACGCATCAGTATGTATTTCAGTTTCTCAATTTTGCCGATATATACCTAAGACAGGTTTCTGACAGAGCAAACGTTTTAACTCGTCAAAGGAAGCTTTTTGTTTTACATCAAAATTGAAAGGAGTATGTTTACGTAAAAGGTCACTAAGTGGCTTAGCAATTACAGAATAAGCAGGGATAAATTCACGAAAATATCCAGTGAGGCCTAAAAATCGTTGAACTTCTTTAGTTGTTTTTGGTTCGGGGTAATGGACAACTGATTTAGTTTTAGAAGGTGAAGGGAAAAGTTTATTGTTTTCAATAATATGGCCTAAAAATTCAATTTTCCTATGCAGAAATTGACATTTACCAAAATTTATTT
>BMAV01001458.1:785630-798035 GCA_019973955.1 Trichonephila inaurata madagascariensis | reverse complement strand
TTACGAGTTTGTTTTGGAATTTCAGGGCCAATATCAAATTTAGGAATGTCGTCAGTAATTGCACAAACAAATCATTCTGGTAAAGCGTCAGACATTTCGGTTTGTGGCTTAGAAAAAATAACACTATCAGGTGTGATAGTCAAATTACCTTGTTTGATTAGATTACAACCAATAATAATATCAAAGTTCATTGAGTGGTTGGGGACAACATTAATTTTAACAGGAAAGTCTTGGTTGTCAATTGTAACAATTGAGTTGAATGAACCAATTACATGAGTTTTTGAAAGGCCAAAACCGGTTAGTATATTACCACTATTTATTAAAGAAGGAGAGCCTAATTAATTCCATACACTTTCTTTCATTAAGGTTACTTGACTTCCGGTATCAACTAAAAATAATATTTTTTTAGATAAAATTTTAACTTCTTTACACATAGTAGTTAATGGGGTAATTTCATCAACATTATTAGAAGAAGGGATATTTTTTGAGGACAAGCATCAGATTTATGGCCAAAATTTTCTCATATTATACACTTTGGACTACGATATTTATCTGGGCAAAATTTAGAAATGTGTCCGGATCCCAAACAATTAAAACAAGTTACGTGATTCCTATCTCTAAAATTGTTATTCTCAAATTTTAAATTAGGCTTTGTTGCATTGAATTTAGGATATCTATCATATCGATGGTTATGAAATGTACTTTCAACATCACGGCGGTGGCTACTAAAGTTTGGATTACGCGACGTATCATAAGAAGAGCGATTTTTGCTTTTATTTTGAAATATCTTGTCATAAATTCCTAATTTCTCTTTAAATTCCTGAATTGTTGAACATCCATATAATATTAGCTTATTTAAAGGAGAATCCGGGGGGATTCCATTAATACAATACTCCATAATTGAAGTCTCGTCGAGAAATTCCTGACATCGATTCGCTAATTCCCGAATAGCGACTAAATATTGGAATACCGTTTCATTAGGCCGCATTTTTCTATTTTGTAATTCCCTATGCAATTGAGCTTGATTTATTTTTTTTCCAAATTCCTGAATAAGTAGTGTTTTTATAAAACTGTAAGAGTTTATACCGCGCTGAGATTGAATAAATAATTTTGCAGTTCCTGTCAAAAGCCGTTTTACAAAATAATTTTTTGTTGTTCGGTTATTGGGCAAAACGTTAAATTTTCTTCCACATCAGAAAAAAAATGTTCAATTGTGTATGAGTCATCTGCACTGAAAGAACGAAGAGTTTGAAGTAAGTCTTTAACAAAAAGCCACGCTAGATCGTCTTTCGAAATAGAGGCGTCAGCCGATTTCCTGTCTGTAGAAAGTGGGGGGAAAGCAAAGGAATTTTCGGCAACCCGCGGGGGGGTATTCTTCTACACCTCGTGTATTTAGTTTAGTATGAAAAGTGGATAAATCAGCTAGTGAAAGCAAAATATTATTACAAAGTTCTTCGGCAGTTCCATTTGTTTCTAGTTGTAAAAAATTAGCTAAACAGATTAAATCAGGTAGGTTTAATTTTTTTAAAATAACGGCGGAGTAGCCTTCAATATCAAAATCTGTTGCGAAACCCGTAAAATTTCGCAATTGTTCTCTAGAGGTCCTACTGAATGAGTGATCGTTAAAAATAACAGAATACAATAATTTTACATTTTGAGTATTGCCAAATTTCAATGCTTGCGCAATAACTGGGATATCATTCAGTGTTAAATAAGACATAATAAATCACTTAAATAGAACTAAAATACGTAAAATATACAAATATTGGCTGATCACTTAAAATGATATATGAGTAGAATAATTCAACATAGAAAAACAAATTAATACTCTATGAAAGGATAACAGTCTAGGATAAAATGTCACTAGTAGCAGTTGTACAAGTTTAAAAAAAATATCGTATCATAGTCATTAGCAGTTTCAAAATATTTTTTCACTCTCACTCTCTCTCTCTCTCTCTCTCTCTCTCTCTCTCTCTCTCTCTCTCTCTGAGACTTTATAAAAAATAATGGAAATAAGAACTCACGGTAAGCCTTCGCACACAACGTCTTGTTTGTTTAATTTTTTTTCATAAATTGTATAATATTTTTGAAGAAAATGTCGATGTCGGCGAAATTATTGAATAAATTTCTTCACGATCATGAATTTTCCTCTTGAAATTTCACACACTTGAAATGGAAGGAAAGCGTCAAATCACTTAAAACACGTTGGAACGCACATTAAATTGAAGAAAATCGTCAAATCACATAAAACACTTTGAAATGCACATTAAATTGAAGAAAATCGTCAAATCACATAAAACACTTTGAAAAGATTCACTTTTCTTGCATCGTCCTTTTTTTTTCTTTTGCTTCGGTTTTCTAGGGGATTTTAAGTTAAGGGAAAGGCCGAGTCCCCATATAGAGAGTGACAACGACCAAATTGAATTAAGTATGCATTTATTTAGGGGAATTATCTACAAGGGATTGCTAAAATTTAGTAAAAAGTTATCGGGTGGATGGATTCCACCAGGCATCTCGTCGCTGCGCCTTCGTTCCTTCTGTCTCGTCCCGTCTCTGTGTCGTCTCTCCCTGTCTTCCCGCGCAATCGTCCTATTCGTCTGTCGTCTCCTTATCCTCGAACCGCCTTGTCCGCTAGGTGGCGCTCTCTTGGCCTTACGTCATTAAGGGAATATAGGAAGGATATGATAACGTGCACATCCATTCCTACATATATATATATATATTATAATTAACTACAAACAAGAGATAAACATCCATCAATCACATTTGAAAAACATATAGACAGTAGGAAAATCACACAATGAAGGGCACATGAACAAGCGAGATTAAACATTATAAAATGGGATGCTGCAGTATTATAAACATTGCTGACATAGGACAGCTAATATATAAAATAATTTATATAGAAGTGGGGTTGAACATGTTTCTTGGCCAGCCAACCTTCCCCCTTTATGTAACTAATACTGAGAAAAATCATTTTGAAAGTAATGGATAGGAACATCTAAATCCATTACAATCCATTACCTAAAAATTACACTTAAAAATGCAGTGCCCGCGCTAAATCTGAGTGCAATAAATAAGTTATTTCCAGATTCTGGACCCTAATGCAGATTCAAAGCATGTGAATGACTGAAATGTAGCACTTAACAAAAGCATAAAAAAATAGAAATTAAAATTAAAAAGAGAGTTACAAATTACCATAACTTTAATGACACTAGAGTATATATGAATTAAATAATAATATGTAATTTTATCTAATATTAGAATATGGAGGTAACTACTATGACTAGGAAATATGTAAATTTATAGTAATAAACTATTATTAATCTAAGAATTTTCAATTCTTACTATTTCGAATAGCTTTATTCCTATAACTATTAATAAAATTAATCGGGTATTTTTGATTTAAGCAATATTTAGTAAAATACTTATAGTTATTTATTATTTCTGATTTTTTTGATACTAGAAATTTATTGAGTTGTATATAATTAATAACAATAGTTCTGAATACACAAACATGTGCATTACTCTCCCAATGAGTAACTTCTATAATATTGAAATTAAATTCTTCTCTTTTATCATAAATATTAGAAACTATTATGTTATCTTTTAATTTGATATGTATATCAAGAAAATTTGCTTCATTGTTGTTACTATTTGTCTGTATTAAATTAAGATATTGTGCATAAAAATTAGTGTTAGGTATAAAATTGACTTGCTTGCCAAAAATGATTATGTCATCTATATAACAATATATATATGTATATATATATGTATATATATATATGACATGATTTTAGAGTCAGAAACAGACTTAGTTTTTAACAAGGTCTTTATTTGATCAAAGTTACACATCATCTGACGCAAGAGGCAGAGAGAGAAAAACAACGCCACGGAATAATCTTAAGTGGGTTAAACACTTAAAACACTGATCGCGGCGTCCATGAGTGCTCTTGAAAGTTAATGCTGACATATAGGTCTATTAAATATAACGATCTGGAATTAGACATGTTTATTGGCTAGGCCATATGTTCGGAGGAAATAAATGGGTCATTATTTTGATACTTGAAGAGGTGAGGAGGTAATATAAAAGTGAATTACTAGAAAGGGAATTTAATTTTTAATCTAATTTAATTATCCTTACATTTGCCCCCCAATTTTAAAAGGAAGTAATGGCGTGGTTTTTTCTCTCTTTACAAACTTAATCAATTTTCAACATATAGAAAACAATACATAACATCATATTTAAACGCATATTACACTCAGTAGAAATATTTAAGTAAAAAGGAATACTAAAATCAAAATGCTCTAAAATAAACGAAACTATAACAACAAACACAGTAATGACACTTCCAAAATATTAATTGATAAAAATAAATTTCCATACATATAACTGAAGATTAGCTTGTTCAAATCTATTCGACATCCAGAATAAGAGCTCGCGTTTCCTCCTATTCCTTCATAATAATAGATTCGTATTATAGCTAGCAGATAACTTTTTAAAAAAAATTTATATTGGAAAATATTATCATATCAAACAATAAGATAGTAGACATAAAAATACATGGTATCATACAAATATTAAAATACTAATTTTGTATAAAAATCTACTTTGGCGCCATCGTAGTAATTTTCAACATTTTGCATATATGAAATACATTTTTTAAAAAGATACAAAAAATATAGACACTAATAAAATGAAATTATTAATAATATGAAAACGGTGTACAACAACTTATATACACTATTCAACACAATAAACAATATTTTTATTTCATATGCGTTATAAACTATAAGAATATAAAAGTATAAAAATTATAAGAATATAGGAATAAAAGAATATAAGAGTTATAAGATTAAAAGAGCTCTTTAAATAATTGTGAGTCGGAAATGTGGACTCTCTTCTATCATCACCTTTAGTATTTATGTAAAATTTTCACACTATTCGTTGTAACTTAACAATATCGCATACAATATTTTGAAACTCTCCGTAACCTTCTAAGTATTTGTTTCATAGAGAAAATCCTTTACTTTCTCTTACACACATTCACTAATATAAACTGTATCACAC
This sequence comes from Trichonephila inaurata madagascariensis, assembly GCA_019973955.1. Taxonomy (NCBI): domain Eukaryota; kingdom Metazoa; phylum Arthropoda; class Arachnida; order Araneae; family Nephilidae; genus Trichonephila; species Trichonephila inaurata. The sequence goes on along the minus strand of BMAV01001458.1, from coordinate 792,964 downwards.
TACTTATTTTAGAACACATCTCTCTGAGAAATCTGCGTGATAAAATCACAGATGTCCAGGGATGCTAATAAGAAAACAATAAGAGGTGTACATATCAAACTAAACACGTTTGTCCTCTTAATGTTTCAAGACATACAAAATTATGATTGTATTCTCCTTTATCCACTGTACAATATCCAAAAATAAGCTTCAAGTTATTAAATTAATTTTAAATTTAGATAAGAAGAAAATTTTGAGAAACAGTGAATCTTGATATATGGCCGTTATATCAGAACACACAATTTTTCAGAATGAAAAAAAAAAATTAAATGACGTGCAATAAGGTTACTGCTGAATAAAATAATTAACAAAACAATAAAATTTAGTGGAGAAAAAAGAATGCAACACGACTTTACTTTTGTTTCTTATAAAAATCAATATCACTAGTATTAGTACATTAGTCAATTTTCTAAAAACTTAATTTATACCTTTCAACTTTAAAACACCAATTTCTATCATAAATGTTAATTCATTCGACATCTTAAGATAAAATTATGAGAAGTATATTAAAATTTCTCAAAATTTTGTATAACGAAACCTATACACTTTGTTTTCTCAGTTAAAATATAAAGACTATCTGATTTATAACACAACTATATTATAAAAATTAAATATCATACATTCTTCTTCTTCTTAAAGTTCTGTTCAGCAAAACTCAGTCATTTCAATGTTAGAATTGGAAATATATAATTTAACTGACCTCCACTTCGTAGCGGCAGAAATCCTTGGTGAATGGTAATCCAGATGTTGTTGTCAATTGTGATTTGCACTAGTAAAATTTTATTTATTTAATTTTCTTTCGATGTTGGCACTTCTCTATTGTAAATTGATGGTAGTAAAATTCACGGTATTATTGTGCAGACTTTTTGACGAAGAAGATTTTTTTTTTCTTTGGTGGAGGGAGCTACCTTCTTTCCTCACGGGGAATCTACGCTTCTCTTCATTTTTTTTTCCTTCACCATTAGAATGTTGTTTCTTTCACTCACGTCAATCCGGCCCCTTTACCGTAAAGAGAATTGTCGTTCAACGAAGTCCTATAATCGTTATTTTTAGAGCACTTTTCTCGACGGTTGGTATACTTGGCGTTTCTTCTTTTTCCGTACCATTCCTTTTATTTTCAGCAACCCGACGTCTTCAGCAAAGATATGTACAGCGCATAAAATTCTCTATACCACTTATTACGGTCATTGGCGTTCGTTTTAATTTTAAGATGATTTTAAGAATACATTTAAGTTTAAATTCTGAAATGCGTTTTCAGGAATCCTGTCGGCTTTATTTCTGACATAATTTTAGAGTCAGAAACAGACTTAGTTCTTAACAAGGTCTTTATTTGATCAAAGGTACACATCATCTGACGCAAGAGGCAGAGAGAGAGAAAGAACGCCACCGAATAATCTTAAGTGGGTTAAACACTTAAAACACCGATCGCGGCGTCCATGAGTGCTCTTGAAAGTTAATGCTGACATATAGGGCTATTAAATATAACGATCTGGAATTAGACATGTTTATTGGCTAGGCCATATGTTCGGAAGAAATAAATGGGTTATTAGTTTGATACTTGAAGAGGTGAGGAGGTAATACAAAAGGGAATTACTAGATAGGGAATTTAAATTTTAATTTAATTTAATTATATATATATATATATATATATATACAATGTATTTGCCTCTTACTTGTTCTTGTTTTAAAATAAATCCTTTTTGATAGTAGAAATGTGCTTTAGATTAAAATAGATTTATATTTTATCAAACAGTTTCATTTGATTTTTCTATAATAAATTACTTTTTTAATAAATTCCGAATTGCACTATGCATATCCTTTACTATTGATGGAACATGATTCTCTGTGTGTGCAACTTTCATTTCTCCTCCTCCTTTTCTGTTTGGAGTGTAAAAAAAGCAAGAGGCAATGATACATGTTTTATAAAGTTTTAAAAAAATATTCAGAACGGTTAAGATAAAGAGCAATGTATACTTAATCGTTTGCAAATGACAGCACAATCAAATTTCAGCAATGAGTAACGAAAGATCAATTCAAAAGGAACACCGTAATTTTCAAGAAAATGGCAACTGTAATTTTTTAAACATTATTTGATCATTGCATTATTATATTGTACAAACATTATTATATTATCTATGTCTGTATACATGAAAAACAATGAAAACAATAATAATAATTCCTTCTGTTTTAAATTTTCACTGCAATAAATGTTTTTGTTTCCAAATCTGATATAAAGGTACATATTTTTATGTGGGGCCCGCAAGATTATAATGTTTTTCCGAAGTGGCCCGCAAAGCCATTTGGGTTGGATACCCCTGTTCTATGCGATGAAATGCTAGAACTTGAACCCATGACCCTACAGAACCAACGCCAGCCATATATTCCTGACCATGAACACTTGTCCTACCGCTGAATAACTCAAATAAAACTGGTTGGTTGTTTTGATTATGGATTAGGATTGTATTCTCAAGAATTCGTTATTGATGAATTGTGTATTCCCAGGAATTATCCTGGAAATTCCCGAGGAGAAAGGGCGGGGAACCCAAATGCCTTTTTACTAGTGATGTCATGAATTTTGTCTATAAACAATAGGATTTGATTGACCTTCAAACGAAATTTCGTCCAATTTAAATGCAAGACTACGTTACAACTTTTCACATGTACATACGTTGATACATGCTTAAAGAGTGCACATTTCTTGTAAGCATACGATATTGCAACATAAATATTCCTTTCATCAAAGGTAAGTTGTTTCATTTGGAAAGTTGTGAATTAGTGGATTTTCTTCAGCATAAAAAATTGTGTTAAACTAGAGGAATCCAAACTGAAAAGCCCTCAGTCATGTGTGCTACTGATGGAGGATCGTTTGCTCATTTCATAGATCATATGTGATGATATTTAGAATAGTCGAATCGGGAGAAAGCGTTGCTTAAGTTCAAAATAAAACGAGACATTACTGAAAGTATATGAAGTAATGAAGATTTAGACAAAGCATTAGATTTAGGGTTTGAAGGCAGTATAGCATTGCTGCGATATCTTGATGAAACTTTTCACCGTGTCCATTGCTTACAGCTTCACAGTTCTTAGGGGAAAAAATCAAGATGGGAATGTAAAAAACGGATTTTTAGAGACATATTGCATCCTAGGTCATGGAACTTTTGTAGGAGTTCTTTCACCAACTGTTGATAGTTCTCATTTTTTTGCTGCCTTTCTCTTTCCCCTCCAGAATTTAATCAAAAGCAAGGTCCTTCATGATTTTGCGTATCTGAGGGCCCACGAAGATTCCATCCTTAATCTTTGTATCACTCAAACTTAGGAGTTTCGATCTAAGGTAATGGAAAGCCTCTCCATCCTTTTGTTCATGTATTTCTCATTCATTAATTCCAGCTTAATGTGCATGGGTGGAAGCAGAATTTCATTTGGGTTTACTAGAGGGTCATTTGGGACATTTCTCTGGACTGCCATTTGTCTTGTATGTAGTGCGATTTTCGATCTCTACTGTCCCACGAACACAGAAAACAGTAATACGATATAGACTAACTGCATCCCCATGAGTGAGTGAGTGAGTGAGTTTGGGGTTTTTTGGCGCAAGAGCCAATCCTGGCTATACTGCGCCAAACAATTGTTAAAAATATTAAAAACGTATTATAGTATTTAAAACACAATAACAAAGTATAAGTTAAAATATTATAAAATATGAATTTTATTTTCATAAGATAAAAGTATTTAATTTTTGGTGGTCAATTCAAACAAGTTTAAAACAGATAAATTGTAGTGAGTGAGTGAATGTAATATGTTAAATAAAAAAAAGTTAAGGACTAGACAAAGGTTTAAAAGCGATATATGTTTTTTTTATAAAAGTAATGGTGTAAAATAATAAAATAACTTCTTTACGTTTTTATAGCAGGTTGGGGCTATAACACGGGTATATTCCCCAATATTATAATATTTCTGGACGTGTTCATCCGGGTCGAATTCGTCTGGGTTGTACTCAATCATGTCCTCGTCTGAGGAATCCTGTTCAGGTGTACTTTTTCGTGGTTTGTGCGGTGACAACTTTATTTCTATTATAGCATCATTCATTTTTTTTAAGCAGCTCTTTTTTTTTCTTTTCCTTGCTCGGGTTTTTGCTTTTTGTTTAGCATCCTGTATTGACGTAGAGGCAGAAGTGGGTTGAACACCGGAGTTTGATGGGAAAGCGGATATATTGGTTATGGAAGGGACGTTGTTGGGTATAAGATTCACTGGTTTAGATTCTGGTATAGCTGCTATTGGGGATATGGATGTCACAAAGAGATCTGCTTGAGCTGAAGATGCGGAAATTGTAGGAATAGATGGAGATATATTTGGTTTCGGAATTGAAGAGGGTTGTTCAAGTAATTTTAATGGTGGACACTCTATCTTTGCGATGTCTTCATCCCCCTGAGCAGTAGCGGACAGTTTTGAAGAACCAGCAGCCGGGCGTATGATTGCGACACCTGAGGAGGTATTAACTTTCTGGCTTCTAAACAAGATATATTTCCGTTTGTCTTGACCCCCTGAACCCATCCCCCGGTTTTCCACCCCGGGCACAGTTCTGAATCAGTGGAATGAGGCCGAGAGCAGTCAAAACACCCCGGACCCAGATGTCCCCCATGTCCAACAGATGCACATCCAGAGCAAATTTGTTGTCCACGACAGGATGTTTGCGAATGTCCGAACCTCCGGCACCCAAAACAGCACAGAGGACTCGGCATGTATGGGCGTATTTTACAGTTGAGGTATCCAGCTTTTATAGTTGTCGGTAGTATTGGGCTATTGAAAGTTAAAACCAAATGTTTAGTTGGGATAAGTGTTGAGTCTTTTTCAATTGTGATTCCTCCGACCTGAATAAGACCCCGAGCAGAGAACCCCTCGAGGACCCCCTCCCCAGGGGTGGTCAACAGGTCAGGCTCAGAGATAACACCGCGGCAGGAACCAAGGGCTTTGTGTGGACCCATTGTTACCGGACTATTTACGAAAGATTTCGCAAGAAGAAAGGACTCGGCCTGAACAGCAGACCTAGTTTCTATAAGCAGATCCCCGGAACGTAATCGTTCCACGGATTCCGGTTCTTCACCTATTCCGATGAGGGCTTCATCATTAGCAAAGGGCGATAATTTACACATCTCATTGTTTTGAAGTGAAATTAACAAAAATCTAGTATGAGTTGCAATCTGGTCAGTGGTAAGGTTGGGTAATACGAGACCTTCACCCCGGCACAGTAGCACTGGATCCATAAAAACGCGTATACAACTTCGTTCTGGCGTGCCTCCACCCACCACGGAGTTCAACAAGGGAGGCAGTGTGCCGGTCATCTGGCCAAAAACCAGACACGGCGCTTACCCAGAGTACACTCAGAATATAGTGATACAGTCTAGGGTGAGGATCCAACGGGTAAACCCGACACCCCTTATCTGCAGCACTAACCCTACAGCCGTGTCTCTTCGGGGACACCGAAGAGAGGTACCACCAGCCGATTGACATAAGCGGGCTCACTCCTGCAACCCGTCTACTGCGAAGCGTGGGCCAAAGGTATTCCCAGGACACCATTATCCTCCCCACGGGACGCCGCACACGTCAAACATGCGGGTTGGCTAACCAACGGTGTTAGTCGAAAACAAATACAGCAACATAATCAAAATATTTATAAAGAAATATATGAAAAAGAAACTAAAACTCAATACCAAAATATGTTAATAATAAATAGTAAAACGATTTAATCATGTACATTTTAAAAAACATTGGTATGTGGTCTCGACGTGAAAGGAAGAAAAGGGAAATTTGAATGGCAAGAAGGAAGGCCGAAAATAGAGAAGGATAATTAGGGTACCCCGAGTTTGTGACATCCGTGTTTACCAAAGTCAGTAAACCCGTACTCACCTAAAGAAGGTGAGCCCCCTGAGGGGCCCCATGAGTAAAGCAATGATGTTTAAGTCACCACACGTCTGCCATTTATGAACCTCGCATTTTATTGACTCTAGAAGAAATTTCACATTTGCATAAGTTTCCTTCACGTCAACGGAATGTCCGATGCGACTGGAAGGAAGAAGTTTGCCGTTGTATTGTAATACTGCTTTCAAACTAAGCGCTTGGAAGATTCTATAAACAACCTATAGCTAATTGGATCTTAACTGATGTTCATGAAATTCACTAAGCCATTGACACATCAATATATTCAATCACATTTTCTTTCTTCTCAAAGAAATGAAGATGATTCTTTTCACGAGTTCTGTATTCTATAACCTTGATGCCTGGTAGGAGTAGATTCCATTGCTACAGCGTTCTGCTATGGAGAGACAAGATCTCTCACAAGTTCACTCTATTCTGATTAATTTAGTCTGTGAGGATTCATTACTTGAATCGTGCACTATTGTCTGTTCTATTGACGCTCTAGGTTACACTCAAGACACACCTTCAGAGCTGTTACACGCCTTTCATAGCAGTTCAAAATCGATCCTGGAAGAAGTTCTCTTCCCGCTTAAATAAACATCGCAAAGATCATACACAAACGTAAAGATGATTGAAAATACTGCTGCCATGAGTAAGGGTTCTTGAAAATAAGAGCTCATCTCTGAAATTTGTATGGTGATTTTCGTGTTTAGCGGGCCAAAATACTTCATAATAAGCTATTTTTGAGCCCGAAGCATTTTTGGTGTTGTCTAGTGTATAATGCTCTTGTTCAAATTCAAAAGAACCTTAAAATTCTTAAGTACATAAATTTTCTTGTCTCTTACTTTTGTTCGAGGCCGTAATGGAAATTTTGAAAATGAAAGGGCAGATTTCTTGACTAAGACCGCAACCAAGAGGAAGATTGAATTAGCATTTAATATTCTAAAATCGTTTTACAAGAATAATAAGGAAGAAAATACTGTCACTCTTTGAAATACTCAGTACGCGCCATCAGCTCACTCTACTCTGCCAAAGAAATTTTTTCTGACCATTCCACAAAGACTGTCTTTTGTGGTCACTTTTATTACAAATTTTAAAATCACGCAATTCCTTACAGATCATGATACACTGCAGGACACCGTAAATGCCACACCAAGAAAGACAATAGATGGCACAACAAAATTTATTTTGTAGATAACATGTTGACCAAGTATCAAATGATTAAATTTATAGACTTCTGTGAAGTGTGGTTCCTGCCAGAATCAGTAGCCAGAGTAGCCACCATTGTTGGAGATCACCGCTGCCACACGCCTCGGCATTGATGTAAAGAGACTTTGAATGTGTTCTTGGGGTACAGCAGACCAAGAAGCTTCCACACGTTGCCA
>BMAV01001458.1:751971-769648 GCA_019973955.1 Trichonephila inaurata madagascariensis | reverse complement strand
ACCTCAAGAAATGTTGCACCAGCTGGTTCTGAGTATGCGGAGACGGTGCAAAGCAACCATTGTAGTAAGGGGAGGGCATATACCATATTAAGGAACATCTGCTTGTTGTTCTTCCTGTTGGATAGACAATCATGAGTCACGATACTATGCGTTCAATAAAGCTTGTTTTTGTTTGATTCCATACCGTATGCGTTTTATTCCTTTTTAAGCGCCGATGCTTTCGTCATCCTTTACGTACATAATACTCTCCCTCATTTCAGAATTTCATGTCTCTCAGATGATTTTTCGTGAAGTTATGGCAATAAACCCACCTGTTGCTTAAGTTTTGCACACCAGTGTATTTAATCACTCACTCATATCCAAAACATATCTTTAAGAAAAATTGTTATTCTCTGACGTATTTTTTCTTAGAGAGTGATGTACATTTCAAACTAAACGCGGGTTGAATACAAATTAGTCACGGGACTAAAAGTTAGATTTTGCTTTATATTTCACAGAATTTTTTTTTCCGTTTAATTCTTCTTTTAAAGTACGCTTTTTCAATTATTAAATAATATGTTCAGTATTATATTCTTCAGCGATTACTAAAATCTCTCCAATTGTATAAGTTCAATTTCAGTCACCATTGCATTACTCAACTAAAGTGAAAAATGTTTTAATAAATCTGGAAAATATAACTTCATAACATAATAAGTGTTAAATTTACCAGTTAAAAAAGTAAAACTCATAAAATTACTTGATTTAAAATTAGAATCATTGTCATATCGATGCATAATTTGATTATGTGACTTGAAAATTTAAAATCCTTAGTTCACTGGATTAATCCCATTTTTTATACAATTTAAATAAATATAAACAAGAATCTGATTGATTTTCTCTTAATCAAAGCTAAAAAAAGGACTTTACAGAAATTCAAGCTTATAGAAACGTTAAATTTTAAAAAAAAATATGATTTGTTGATAGTGATCAAGGATCTAACTCGCGACGGAAAGTTCCAGAGATAATTAAAACGGAAGAAACCGTTTTAGAAAGATTTGCGATTTAATAAAAATCTTTTAAAAGACTAAGTGATCTCAATGTGTCGACTTTTGAGCGTTTGAAAATAATTAGCTCCAATATGCTCATTTATAAAAGAAATTCAGGGAAGTGAACATTTTGAATTCCTTATTGGTCTGAAAGGTCGCTAGGAAACAGTGTTAATAAATGAGCGACACTAAAGAACCGAAAAGGGGAAGTGAATTCAACAAATCTCACTGGCAAGAAGCCAAACATTTCGTAAAAGCTTCTGCTCAACACCTAGAAAGCGTTTATCTTCTCACAAGCGATTATTTCAATGGATAGATTTCGAACAATGGATTGAATTTGTGCTTCAAAAATACCTTTACAAAATAATCATGAGTCCAAAATAACAGTATATTTAACAAGCATTGGTTTTGTTTTGAAAGCATGCAATAAAAAGCATTTTTTTTTTTTTTTTTTTTTGCAGAAAATAAGATTCTGACACTCAAGTTGTTTTATCGCAATTTTAATTTAATTTCAAACTATTCCACACAAAGAGGCTTTTTCGACCGTATATATCTAGTTTAAAGTCAACATGCTTTATTGCAATTCTTTTAAGAAGTTTTGCTGACCCTGTGTAAAAAAAAGTGCAATATATTTTTCTCTGTCAGTTTTCTCACTATTCTTTCTCAAAACATATATACAGTTAAATAACAAATGTAAGTAAACTGTTTTATTATATGTATTTCAGTGGTTAAAAAACATTTTTCAAGGGTTTTTAATTGCATTTTGTGTAATTGAAAAAAAACATGATAAAATTTTAATAATTTTTTGAACAAAGGTATAAGATTGTGAAATGCTTGGAAATGTTTTTTTTTTTTTTTTTTTTGACACAGAAATTTGATTTCAAAATATTGATATTTTTCTCTTGTACCCTGATCAATTTACACGCTCACTTGGTCATTTTCACTGCAATATTAAAACGTTTGCCTCCATTTAAAAACCTTTCAAAAATGTTTGGGGATGGATAACAACGAGTTGAGATTGATATAGTAGCGTGTTGAATTTGTATTTGTTAAAAATAAAATTCCACTCAGAGTTTTTAGAAAAATGATACCGATGGGAGTACTAAATATTGTTTCTTACAAATCATATTATTAGACAAAGTAAGGTAGGTGAGATTTTCAAATTCTCTTTAAGTGAGTGCATTCAAAACAACTCGAGGGCTGTTGGTGGCCCCATCTTCAACCAAGGTCAAAGAACGACACCTGAGCTCTCCAAATTGCCCCACAATGAAAGCGTCAAAGAATTTCAAGTGCCCAAAATACACTCAAGGACAAAAAAATTAGAGCACCAAGAAGGAGTCGTCAAAATGAAATGAAATTTTTCATACGTAATGACTATTTAGATATAAGTAAATGATTTGAAAATCAAAGAAAAAGGATCATTTATTTCAGAGAAAAAGGCAAAAGAACGGAGGATTTAATACCCTGTTGAACCCCCTCTATATAGCACGAATGCACGATGCGATACGATCAGATATTGAGGCATGCAAGTTCTGTATGATGTCTAGAGACAATTTGTTCCATATTTGCTGTAACCTTGTCTCTAGTTCGTTCAAACACGTAGGATGTCCAACTCGCCATCCCAAATGATCCCAGATATGTTCGATTGGAGACAAATATGGGGATCGGGGGAGGGGGGCCAAGGAAGGGTAGTAACAGTGAGGAGACAGTCTTGTGACACCCTTGCCGTGTGAGGCCGAGCGTCTTGTTTAAAAATGGCTCCTGGGAGCGTTGCATGAGTGGCAAATCATGTAGTTGCAGGATGTCATGGACATACCGCTGGGCTATCATGGTGCCACGGATCAATACCAGGGGTGACCGTGTATTGTATGCAATGGCACCCTATACCATCACACCAGCTGTGGGTGCGATGTGTCGCTGTAAATCAAAGGCAGGATTGAGGCATTCACCATGGGGTCTCCACTCACGAACATGATTATCATCACTGCTGAGATTGAATCTGGATTCGTCTCTAAAGATGACCTGGTTCCACTCCTCTGCAGTCCAGTTTCCTCTTGCGCGGCACCACTCCAAACGGAGGCGTCAAGTGCAGCACACGTAATGGGCGTTGCGATCCCAAATATCCTTCGACCAGGCGCATTGGTATAGTTCGAGAAGACACGGGAGCCATAGTAAAGATGCTACATGTGCCTGGATGGCGGCCGATGAAGCAGTTGGCTGTACACGTGCATTTCTTACGATGTGGTGGTCTTCTCGACGACTGGTTTGTCAAGGGCGTCCTGAGTCAGGTCTTGGTTCAAAATGACATCTCTCGGATCCACTGGTCCCAACACCTCCTCACAACACAATCAGAGCGGCCTAAATGACGAGCTACTCGCCTAGCTCACCACCCAGCTTCCATCATGCCGATGATTTTCCCCCTCTCAAACTGCGACAACTGCTCATATTGTTTTCGAAAACGGCGTAATGGCATGTCTACCTTAGCTCTTACTTTGTAAACGATTCAGCACACTCAAACAAGCTTGGGTACCTGTTTTATAATCCACAGAGAACGACGTTAAATGCCCTCTCCCGGCTATACGTAATGCGCAATCCCGTTGCATTTCTAATCATTTGCATATCTCTCCGACATGTACCTTCATGCCAAGTTTCGTTACAATCCCGCAATTATTTCTTGGTGTGCTAATTTTTTTCTCCCTGAGTGTATATTCAATGGCCTCGAAGCCGCAAAGGTTGGTCACGAGTTCGTGTTTAACTCCACTAGACAACCAAATGAATATTCAATTAAAAATACAAACAAAAATTAATCCTAACAGGTCGTTAATCGGTGTACATTTTACGATAAAAGTGAAAAGACAAATAATAATCATTAAGGGTTTCTTTTTTTTTATCATGAAACTGTCTGTTTTTATCGTATATGTGAAAATTCGGTTTTAGAAAAAAAAAGTTTCTGTTTTAGAAGTGGTTGTAGTGAAACTTGCTTTTTTCGCCTTGGACGTGAAGGTAATGCATCTGCTAGCAAAGTAGATTAAATCTGAGTGATAGTACCTCCTACCGAAAAGTATCTTTTCTTCTTTTTTTCATTTTCCTTGTTTCTCGGCTCTTTTAGAATATTCCTCTCTGCTGTTCAATATCTAGAACATGTAAATAAATCTTTGTAATCCTAATTTTGAGTCAATACGTTCTGTAACTGAAATTAATTACCATCATCTTGCGCTTGGGTACCTTTAATCCGCTCAATCTAAATAACAGTTTTGGTGGAGACGTCGAATAACATTAAGCAACTAACCAAGTTATGCTTAAGACTTCAAGGACTCCCTTTCACCAATCATCAGATCCATGTACAGGCTCGAGAAAAATAACGGATCCATCAGTATCTGAGTTAAAGTATCCAGCCGCATTAATAATCAACTAGAAACCTAAAAAATTTTTGTACTAAGAATCACAGTCTCCTCTTACAGAGTTCCTAGAAAACGCAATACCACAACTTAGTGATAAATTCCATTGAAGTACAGAGTAAGACAGACTCCTAGAAAACTACGTAAAATGCGCATCGCTGGATGCCCATTCCTCCAAGACTCGATCAACTCCATGCCCACTAGGCTTTTGAGGCCAATCGAAGAAAATGAGTATCTACAAAGTTGTGACGATAACTGTGCACGACAGCCCTCAATCCGCTACAGAAGCAACTTATTCATCCAATTCATCAGATTTATAGTGAAACGAAATCATAATCAATTTCTATTCAAATAGAGAAAGACATTGCCACACAACCTCTCCCTTCAAAATCTAGTTTTATTCTGCTTTAATAAAAAAATAATGATTACACTGATCAGCAATAAATTATAAGTGATGCGCTGGCTGGCGCCAATGTAGACAAAATAAAAGAAATGTTTTGCTTCACACTCTCCACCTGAACTATCCAAAGAGTTCACTTATTAATCACATAATTCAATAAATGCAAACATATAATAAATTATACAACAAAGAATTCGAAAATACAGTAAAATGCTATGCTAAGTACAAAAACACTATAAAAATACAAAATTCTTTTTCAAAGGGAAATTAATTAACAATTAAAAATTATGATAATAAATTAGTTTAAATGATAGGTTAAATAAATAATAATTAGACTAAATGAAACAGTAAATAAGAAAGGAATAAAAAATTTTAAGTTCTAAAAGTTTTTTCAATTTGTAAGAACACAGTTTATAGTTCAAGTGGATAAAGATGTTGAACAGTTCGTTCTAACAGTCCCCCACTAGTCTTTAGTTCGTAACAGCGTGTTTTGTTATCACGTCCTGGTAGAGGGTTCTTTCAATTTTACCTAGCTTCCAAAGAAGCTTGTTTTTAATGTTCTCTTCAATCAATACAACATCACCTACCTTTAGTTTAGGATGTGTTTCCGGGTTTTTCACTGAATGAGCAGTTCGCAAATCTAATAAGTATTGTTTTTTCCATCTATGCCACAGCTGTTTTAGGAGTAGTTGTTGGTATTTCTTTCTTTTTAAAAGAGATGATTTTGTAGAAGCATTTTCTAGGATCTCCGCAAACGTAACAGGATATGTTGGTTGATTTTGTCCAAAGTTTAAAAAATGCATAGGAGTGAGAGGTCTTGGTTCATCATTTTCTTCATACACGTAGATCAGTGGTCTTAGATTGAGAACAGCTTCTATTTCAGTAAGTATAGTTGTCATTTCTTCAAAACTTAATAGGGCCTTCCCAAGAATTTTATGCAGGCTTTCTTTGACGGATCTCACCAAACGTTCATAAAATCCTCCCACCATGGGGATCTTTCGATGATATTTTTCCAAATAATCCTTTCCTTGGCGATGAAGTTCTGAACCATGCTTTGGGATAAAATTCTGGATAAATTTTCAATTTTTTTTTTGCTTTCAGGAATGTTTTGGCATTGTCACTGTATATTACTTTACAACTTACTTTACAATTACTGTATATTACTTTCTTGCGAGGAATCTTCGGAAGGCAAGTAGAAACGAGTTAGTAGTCATATCAGACACCAGTTCCAAGTGAAGTGCTCTGGTAACTCCGCAAGTAAATAAAACGATATAGGATTTTTGAAGCTCTCCGAAGTTATTGACGTAGAGAGGTCCAGCGAAATCCAAGCCGCAGACTGAAAAGGCTGGTGTTTGGTTGATACGATTACTAGGTAATGGTGACGTGAGCTGATAAATAGGTTTGGCTAAATATTTTCTACAAATAAAGCAATTTCTTATAACCTTTTTAACTAATTGGCGTTCTTTGGGGACCCAGTAATTTGATCTAACTTGTGCTAATGTACTGACTGTTCCTCCATGCATCACTTTATTATGCTCTCTGCGTACTATCAATGTAGTCAACCAGAAATTTTTGGGTAATATCAAAGGATGCTTTTCATCAATGGACAAATTACAAAATCCAAGCCTTCCTTCTAATCTTGAGTCCATTTTCATCTAAATAAGGCAAGCAATTAAATAAAGGGGATTCCTTTTCTATTTTATTACCTTTTAAAGATTTAAGTTCTTCAGGAAAGAATTTTTCTTGTTCAACTTGTATCCAAAATCTTTCAGCTTCTGATAATTCTTCACTTGTTAGGGGACTATGTAACGCATTGGATTTTTTCAGCATCTTAATAAATCGTTTCTGCCCCGTGGTAATGCTTAACACTTTTTCTAATTTGCTATATTTGGAGATGTCAAATAAACTTTTTCGTTCTTCTATAATACATTCATGCTGAACAATATCCTTAGATTTTCTATATTCTAAATCAGGTGAATTAGGGCTATCTTCGTTTTTAGATTCGGGCCAAAATTCTGGAGGAAGACTTAGCCATTCTGGACCTTGTAACCAAGAGGTGTCATTAAAAAATCTGGAAATTTTCACTCCTCTAGATACAATGTCAGCCGGATTTTGAATTCCAGGGAAATGATGCCAATTTGATGGGGAGGTCAATTTCTGAATTTCTTGAATTCGATTTTTGATGAATGGCTTAAATCTTTCAAGTTGCCCTCGAACCCAAAAGTATGTTATTTTTGAATCTGTCCAAAAGAAGCAAGGGATATCGAGTTTTAGAGCTTTCAAAATATTGCTGCTTAATCTAGCTGACAGTAAAGCACCCATTAATTCCAATTTTGGGAGCGTCAAAGTTTTCAAAGGAGCTATTCTGTTCTTAGAAGCAACAAATGATGTTAGAATTTCTTTATTAGATGATGTCACACGGAGATAAGCTACTGTTCCATATGCCGTTGTGCTGGCATCAGAAAAAAGGTGAAGTTCGAGTGTTTTAAAATTATTCACTAAAGGGTCAGAAAAGTAATAGCGTGGTATTGAGAAGTCAGTTAATTGTGGAACCTCTTCACACCAATCAGCCCAAAGGGAAATTATGTCATCAGGAAGACTTTCATCCCACTCTACGCCCAGAAGCCATATTTTTTGCATCAAGTGCTTTATCCTGAGAGTAAAAGGTCCCCAGAATCCAATGAGATTGATTCTGCCTAAAAGTTGTAAGATAAATCTCTTTGTATCAATTCTTTTAGAGACAAAGTCTATTAACCCTTTAATATCAAAGAATAGAAAATCTTCTCTACTATTCCAAGCTATACCTAAAACTCTGTAGGGCTAATTATCTTTTTCAAAAGTTTCAAAATGAGGATTTTCATCCGAAATTACTCCTTTATCTTGCCATGCCTTGTGCAAGAATTTCGAATTAGTTTGCCATTTGTGTAAAGATATACTGGCATCTTCTAAAATTTTAGTCGCTTCTAAAGTAATTGTTAAAGCTTGATTTACAAACGGTTGGCTTCCTATAATATCGGCCACATAAATATTTTCATTCAAAAAGTTAACTGTATCTGTATACTTTTCCAAATATTTCTTTAAATGATGTTTTATAGTTGCACTCAATAAAAAAGGACTACTACTAATACCGAATAAGACTCTGGTAAACCGATATACAGAAGGAAGCTGAGACTCATCGAAGGGGTCGTACGAAAACAAGAATTTTGTTACGTCCCTATCCTTCTCATTCAACATTATTTGTCAAAATGCTTGCTTCATGTCGGCAGTGAAAGCGACCGCATTATTCTAAATCTCAGAAGGATATCAAAAATTTCAGGATAAAGGTTTGGTCCTATATGTAGACAACTTTTCAGAGAAGGGGAATTTGCATCATGTGACAAAGCATCATAAACAATACGTAGTTGGCTGGAAGGGCGATCTTTTCGAATTACTTCTCTGTGAGGATGATAAAAAGTAACGTTGTTTGAGTCACTATCAGAGAGAATCTGGGACTAACTCTATAATACCCTGTTTCAAATAATTCTGTAATACCTCTCGATATTCAAGGAACAAATGGGGATTTTTCTGGAATCGCTTTCTGAGCCGCGTAAATCTCTTCTCAGCACACAATTTCCCTATTATCTTTTAATTCGCGTGCTTCTAACTTCCACAGTAAACCTACTTTATACCATTTAGCTTTTTCATCGTATTTAATATTTGATTCTAAGTTCTTCATTATTTGATTTTCAGAGACATCAGATTCATTTTTAGAGTCGATTAAACCGGAGACTTCAAGATCCCAAAATTTCTTTAGTTGATCCGAAATCAAATTTTCTTGAACTATTACACTTAGAGCAAGCGATGATTGATTTTCACTATTTTGACCTTGAAGACACCAGCCGAAGATGGTTTCAACCGCAACTAACTTCTTACTCAGCTGTTTAATTTTTCCACAGTAACTATATCGTAGTAATAGTCTGTGCTCCGATTAGTATTGTAATGGGCTCTTGACAATCTGGTGAGTCTGCAAGGACTAAATTTTCTAATTGAACTGCTTGTGGAATATTGTATAATTCAGGAGGGGGGATATTTGCCGCCGAAATTTGATCAGTAACCAAAGCATATATGTCTAATTTCAAATTTGGCAAATCCTTATTTTCCTTATTTATTATCCTTATCCTTACGTGAACTTGGATAGGAAAGCTGTTTGGCTCATTTGAACTGACACACGAGGAAGATTTGTACGAAGATTGTTCCAAAAGTTCTTTCGTATGACCGTGCAGTGAATACGTGTGTGTGGACGTGTTAGAACACATTGCATGTTGTTTGCACATTGCGAATTCGTTGGAATCTGTTGTAATATGTGACCTATGACTCCCATACAGAAAGTAAGCACCAGTCGATGCAGTGCAAGTCCCCAAAAAATCAAAATCAAAATTCAAGACAATGTTGTGTGGCTTCTCAGTGGTGAGACAATCAGCATAGAAATACTAAAAAGAATTCGTGGAGAAAACACAGTTGTGGAGTAATGGATGGCTGTTGCACCAACGCGCCCTATTTGTCAAGCACTTTCTGATAAGCAAAATCATTACTGTAATACATCCACTTTATTCACCTGATTTGGTTCCATGCA
The DNA here is from genome assembly GCA_019973955.1 of Trichonephila inaurata madagascariensis. NCBI lineage: Eukaryota > Metazoa > Arthropoda > Arachnida > Araneae > Nephilidae > Trichonephila > Trichonephila inaurata. The sequence continues at coordinate 760,213 of BMAV01001458.1, read as the reverse complement.
ACTTTTTTTTTATTTCCCACAGTTAAATCTGCTAAAAGGAAACCCATTTTACCTCACTTAAAGTGGTTCAGGCAAAAACGTATTCTCCTAAAATGCCTTTCAGAACTCATGTTCTAGAACTGTTGCTGGAAATGGTAGCCCCGAAGTGTGTGAATGTTGAAGGGGACTACTTTAAAGATGATAACGTCAAGGAGAACTGATTCTGTAAGTACTATGATTTATTGGACCAGTCTCGTTTCTTTTGTCTCATATCTCGCATATATGTTGTTTATTTTTTATTTATTTATTTATTTATTTATTGCAATATCCTTTAACATGAAACAACTGAATTTAAAATAGTTGGATTGTTTTACTAGTAAATGCGACAGAAAATATCAAGGACACTTCAAACTTCCTTTTTTATGTCTGGTATATTTTCAGAAATAAATATTGTTTTTAAAATCCTTCCGTCAATGACAAAATGTTTTTAAGAAAAGTTTCTAAGTGAATCGTCTTTTTTCTCTCTCCCTCTATTCTCGATTCACTGAGTGAATATTAACTCCGCACTATTCAGCAGCCGCCCCACCTGGCTATCGGCTTGTAATCAAGTGGGCTCGGGTTCGAATCTCGAATAAGACATGGATGGTTCTTTGGGAAAACAAGTCCAACTTTCGCCTAAAAGGGGTTGCCGTCTCGAATGGAAAACAGCTGGTTGTATGCTGGGATCATCGTTTGTAATCCAAAGTCAATATTCTTGTGTGTTCTCTAGTCTTCCGAATGTTTGGAAACACACGACACCAGATGTTCTTTTGGCGACGGATCTCGTCCTTTTGAACCCTGATCAAGTAGCAAGGAAGACACCTGAGTTGTCACCCCTCCCCCTCTCCTAACTTCCACACCAACGAGAGGATCTTTGAACCTTGATAGATTTTAAGTGCATCGGCCCCTTCTGCATGGCACGTTACCAGTGGTACTAGACTCGAACTCATGAAGCATCGGCCACGACGTTAAGCTCTAGGCTACTCTCGGCTCAGACAGAAAATGGGCCACTAAAAATCAGAGCAATTACTTGCAATATTTTGCAATTACTTGAACATTCGTGATGGGCAATTTTCGAACCAAGTGACGAACCGAAACTTCGACAAGGTGCAGTGTACATATTTTCACAAAAGAAGGTTTATATCTGTAATTGTTTATTTCATGTTGAAAATGGAGATGGTTTGACTCAAAGCAATTGAAAATTTGTTTAGTTTTTTTCTCTGCTAGAGGTGTTCATAAATGCTGTTATTTATTATTTACCTCATACCTTCCACTCAAATGAAATCTTTTGATTTGAAAGGTCTGTGGCTTGAAAATTGCCCATCCCAATGGTTACAAAATATTAATAACTTTTCTTTTATTTTCACTGATTCATTTTCTCTTTTTCTGTCTGAACCGAGGAACAGAAAAGAGATGAACTTTTCTTAAAAACATTACATCACTGACGAATGATTTTAAACACTATATTTAAGTCTTCATTATCATGATTTTTTTGAAAATTTACTATACATAAAAAAGAAGCTTTAAGTGTCTTTCGTAATTTTTGATGATTAGTTCAGTTCACCTGGTTAAATTATCTTTTGTTTATTTATTTATTTTTTTTTTTGTTATGCTAAATTCCAAAACAATCACTTAAACCACTAGTAACATTTTTCTTGCATGCGTCTGAATCCAAACTCATTTCTACAGTGAGAGTAGAATTTTTTCTTCTCCCGATAAATACTTTTTGAAAAGGCGAAAACGATTGACACAAGAATTCTTCATCTTTGCGAGGAGCTTGTCTTGCAGCGTGGTTTATTTGATTGAATTCTGAAATTGATAAGATGAATACAATACCCTAAGGAACGATGTCTATTAAAGAAGGTTCAGTGTGAAAGTACAAGGTTTTATTTGAAATTCATCTATTATATCCCAAGATACTTAGAAAAAATAAAATATCGCGCAAATTAGAAGTAATAAAATAATCCTATAAAAATGTATAAATTTCTTTTTAATGTTATATATCATTGTTCCTCCCAAATATGAAATGAAATCAGAAATATAAGTATTCGATCAAAAATTTATCAGAACATTTTATTTCCTTTTATGTTTCTTGACAGATACAAAGTATATCATTTTATTTATATATTGTCATTAAAATCTTTTGAATTCGAGCTATATTATTCTTTATGTAATATATTTGTTTAATCGTTTCATTCAAATCTCAAACTGATACTTTTAAAAATGGACCAGAGACTTCACTTTGACTTGATGATCTGTCGTGCTGACACCTGGTATCTTTTTTTTCAACTATTTTATTCATTGTAATTAAAATACACTTGCACAAATTAAACGAAGGGTTGGATTTAAATCTTTAAATATTCCAATTTAATATATTTTCTCTCATTAGAAGTCAATGAAAATTGTTCTTTATTATTTGTTATATCTTAACGTGTATAAAATATTTCTCTCTCCCAGACTAAAATTACATAAGCGAGATGAATGGCAATTTTAGTTTGAGATATTTATAAAATTTCAAGAAGATATGTCTCTCGCTTTTTCTGAAAAAATTCTTCACTGAAACCAAATGAACATTATACACAATTTTATTACAGACTAGAAAAATAAAATTAAACGGAAAGGAACTTATTTTCAAAAAAAGGTGTATTGTAAGGAATTTCGCCAAATATTTTTTTTCTTACTCACATAAATTACGGGAAATATTACTTTGAGAGAAAGTTTCGACAATAGATTGAACTCGTACCTGAACGGATTCAAACGACAATGGACTCTGATGAAAAAAACACGAACTTGTTGATTTGTGCTCCTTAATTGAATTCCCAAATAAGAACAATCTTGCCGAGAGAATTTTTTTCATACTTGAGAGCATCACATATTCTCACCGGAATTTTATTAAATAATATTTTACCTTTACAGATGTAGAATAAAATATTTATTATTTTCAGTCAAATATCTAACAGAAAATGTCATGAATGTCAAAATTCATTTAACATTGTAGTCTCTCCAGTGCATTGAAATTACAGGGAATCATTTGTTTCTACAAGAACACCACGATCTGGAACTTGATAAAAGATGTGGCTTATCTTCACATTCTTACTAAATCACCGCTTCTTCAGAATTCAATAGACCAGTGCTAATTCTTCTAGCTCCATTCAGTTTTTTGTCACCCTATTTAATAGAGAGTGGGGTTATTTTACCTAAGAGAATAACTAATCGCATTATATGTTTGACTTAATCTTCTGTAATATATTTAACACAACACTAATAATTTCGTCACTTTTAATGATTTATCTTGCAACACTTTCTAGGGACGCTACTTGAAGAATTCAAATTTTTTCCGGCTCATAAAAAAAAAAAAAAAAAAAAAAAAATTGGCTCCAGTTTTTAACTGTTTCATGCTACTACCGCAGCACATTATCACCGTTTTTTATACAAACATGTTATATTGAAAAATGTTTCACAAAAATGATAACGACAGATTTCTAGAGTTGTTTGTGCGTTGGTTAGACCTTTTAAAAAAACTGTTTCAAATTCCCATTTTTCTTCTTTTTTTCCTGGTACATCTAAATAAATTAATATTGATTTTCAATCAAGGAATACAAAATGAATGAAATCTTAATATTTTAATTGATTCATAAGAAAAATTTATTCTGACTGTTAAAAAACAACGAAACTAGATCTTAACACAGTATGAATAAAATAACATAAATTTACATAATACAATTTGTAGCCATCGCGAAATGCTTAGGAAATAAATACTTTTTCAATGGTCTTTTTGAACTATTTTCCTTCACACACACCTACACTCTCGTCTCAAAAAATAAGCAACAAATAAAAAATGGTAATAAAGTAGAAAGAATTTATTGAAACCCAATAAAAAATTTTCAGGTTGTTAAACAGAAGAATAGGCAATGCCGCACAAAACAACAGAGGAAAACAACAATTAATTTTCAAATAAACAGTTATGGGTCTAAACTTACGCTAAAAAATGTTTAGTTTCAAACATTTATCGGTAGGGCATCTGTACTCATTTTTATAAAAGACATGTTGCCAAGTCATTGTTTCAGGAAGAATTGAAGAAAACAGAAAGATGCCTCCCGAGCATGTCTCAAACATGTTCTATTGGGTGCATTCCGTTTGAAGCAGTGTTTCACATTCCACGTGTTGGTTTAAACGCGAGTTATTGCGTTGTCATTCATAAACATGGCATAGAGACCCTTGGCTGTGTTACGTCATCAGCGCACTGTAGCGCCATCTGTAATTAAACTTATAAAAATAGTTGAAGTCTAGAGCTGTACCCCACCATAAGCGTGTGTGCACGAATAAAATAGGCTTAGCGTTGCGAAAGTTTGATTTTTTATTTTACCAGTTTACAGTCCACAAACAATAACGAAATATTGGTCTTTCGAAGCCAAAGAAATGGATAAAAAATCTGAAAATAAAAATGATTCCAATGTAGCTACTGAAAAGAAACTGAATCGTTTAAAAGGTTCAATTAAAGGAACTTTAACTAGGTTAGAAACCTTTACCTCGGAGACGACAGTGTGAAAAGATACCAGCGTCACTAAAATCGAAGTAAAGCCCCAAAAAAATTGAGCAACTGCAGATCCATCTTTTTAAAATAGATGAGGATTGTTGTGAAACAGGGCCGGCTCTAGCACTTTTGCCGCCCCGGACAAAAATGGAAAATGCCGCCCCTCTCCACAACGTATAAAAAATATAATTAAAAAATATATAAATTGTTCATAAATACACACCTATAAAACTCGAATAGTTCTTGCAAAGAAAAAACAACATAACAGTATACGTGTAAATATTTATTAAAAATTAAAACAAATAACAAAACAAACAAAAAATTTAGTTTTTTTTTTTTTTTTTTACTTTTAACTCTGAAACCTTTTTGATTAATTCTTTTAAATCAATTTGCTCAGCTATTTTAAGTTCGATAGCCAATATAGATAAACCATTTAATCTATTTTGAAGAATTATAGACCGTAAGAAATTTTGAATTGAGAAACTCCTCTCTCCGTTTGCTACACTTTATTGGCAGAGAAAGTAAAATTCTTAATGCGATGGTAAGATTTGGGGGGCGCAAAATCTAAAACTGGAATAAATTTTAAAACTTCTATTGGGCTTTCTTATTTGCCTGCTAATGCTGAAACTAACATTATCTCATCTGCTAGATCAAGCGCATTTATATCTACTGATTCTCCATCTGTCAGCATCATTTTTAAATTTTTACAGTTTTTAATCATTGAATGTTTAGGGGTGTCTTTTAAATCATATATATTATATAAAAATTGAAAAAAATTACTATGGGCACTCATTAAATTAAATATGCATTTCAAGGCATTAATTGCTTGGTCAATTATAAAAAAATAAAACTGTACCTTGAATTTTAATTTAGGATCTTCCACCAGATCATCTCGTGCTTCGTAATTAAAATTAACATTTTTGCGACGAACTCTGTGACGTGGCTGCGTGACCTCAAAATTAGCAGGGATATCAGTCTCGTCGGCCAGTTCTTTTGCATCACAGAGCATTTCAGTAAAAGCCCCATCCGATCGAAGATCATTCAAAAAAAATATTTACAATTTCTTAAGAGTTCCATAGCGGATGGTAGATCGTAATCTTTTGTATTTAGTAAACTTCCAGCTTGTTTTTTAATGTGAGCTTGTTTTTCGAGTCGCTTTCTTTTGTATTCGTACCAGATAGTTTGTTACGTCCTCCCTCAAACATTCTAATATTTTAAAAAATATATACTTAAGTTAAGTAAGGGAAGTATGAAGGTAATTGAGATAGAGTGTTTTGCTTTCATACAAAAAATTTGAATTCATCGAAAATTGTCGCATTTTAATTAAAAATCAATGTGTTTAAGATTTTCTAAAACCTTATCGTAAATTTAAAAAAAAGAATAAAAAGCCCTAATTTTGCTTTCGTTTGAACACTGTATTTATTCATGTTTAATATGTTTAGAATTGATAGCTGTATAGAGCAGTGTTTCTCAAACTTTCAATACTGGGGCCCCCCTTTTCAATCACAATTTTTATCGGGCCCCCCTTATACATTAATAAATTACTGAAGGCAATAATAATGCCCTTTGACGCTTAAGCTACAATACACGATCTTAATTATAAACCGTACAAGTTAATAACATAAGTATTAAATTTTGTATGTTACTTTTAAGCAAAAAAAAAAATAAGTAATAGGATAAAATTATTATGTTATTTTCCTTTCTCTGATTTTTAAATTGGAACATAATGCAAAATGCGGTGGCTGCTTAGAAGACAAAATATAGATATCAGCTAAATATAGAAAAAGAACTCAGAGGGTCAATTTCTAAAAAACTTTGCTCTGCAAGACAAGCCCATGGAAGTCACTAATACTTATTAAACTTGTTCTTAATTCAGTATTAATAAGATAAGTATTAAATTTTTTATATATGTTACTCTTAAGTAATATATATTTTAAGTAAATTACTTTTAAGTAATAGGTTAATTATGTTATTTTTCTTTCTCTAATTTTTAAATTGAAACAGATTGAGAAATAATATTTAATTAAAGATTTATTTCCTTCAAGATCCATTTCTATAAAAGTACAAATGTCATTAAAAAATAGCCTAATCTATGTTGCTCTTTATCATATCCATTACATCTGGCATCCTCGCGTACATGTGAGTCTAGGCAACCTAACAGACGTCTGCACAAAACATGTAAAAATGCTGTACCTAGTACAATTTTATTCAGTCTTGGTCGAATCGATTAGCTACCGAATCTCTCTTGAATGTACATTTCATAATTCACGAGTTAATTGTAATTCACGGTATTAAGTATTTACGGCAGTGAATTAAAACAAAATCATAGATATATTTTTAAATCGCAGCGAGCGTTCGACGATAATAAAGCATCAACAAGTACACAGACGAGGGCAAATTGATAGCAAGTTACGAATGGGTTAGGGATCCATTTCAAAATACTCCAGAAGGGCTCTCAACTGCCGAAAAAGAGATCTTCATAGATTTCACATCCAGTGACGAAATTAACGGGTAATTTTGTAATAAATCACTCTTTGAATTCTGGATAGAGGTGGATGCTGAATTTTCTGCACTGAAAACACAAAAGCATTTCGTATACTATTACCATTTTTAACATCATACCTTTGTGAATCCGGATTTTCTGCGATGGCTACTTTGAAGACAAAATATAGATCTGAGCTAAATATCAAAAAATAACTCTGATTGTCAATTTCTAATTTTTAGCCTTCCTTTGAAAAACTTTGCTCTGCAAGACAAGCCCATGGAAGTCACTGATAATTTTTAAACTTGTTCTTATCCTGGCTGAAGTACCCACTCTTAGCACGAGTTTATTTTTTTAAAAAATGATAATATATTATTCTTGATATAATAGCTTAATTGTAAGGAGAGTAAAACCATGTGCATGGCAATGTATACAAAAATGTAAAATGATTTATTGAAATGAATACTCATATTTTAAACGGTTTTGAATGAACTGTAATTTTAAGCCTCGCAGAATTAGCATTTAGAATAAATGTTAAGTAATAAAAAAAGAATATAAAATTCTAATGAATAACAATTGTGTTATTTTTTTAATATTTAAAGCGAGAAAGCCCGGGATCAGGTGTGCACTCGATACTAACGTTAATGGTCGCGTGGAGTGATGCACCCCAATTCTTTTTTTATAATTATTTTCATTATACAGGATAAAAATCACAATTTCAGTGAATAATTTTACTAAGAGAAAATATACTTACCTATTTCAAGGATTTTTCTATTTGTCTTTCATAATTTGAGAAAATATCCAATAAAACTGACCTAAATTGTTCTAAATGTGCGTGACCTTAATAAAGAACACAAATCAAAGAAACTTTTTGAACATTACAGGAAAGCTATTTGCAAGCAAAACTGTCACATTTTGTTCACGTTTTTGTAATTTTAATATCCTTTGATGATCGACAAATATCCTGTTGAACTTTTTCTTGCTTGTGTCTTTTTGACAGGGTGAAGTGCATTTTGCGGTACAGTTATGGCTTCATATTTTCTTGATAACGTTCGTAATGTAGCTATTGAAAATTTTCCTTTCGTTTCATGTTTATTGCTTTTCTCAAATTTACTTTCGCTAACATGATTAATATGCATTATTTCAGCAAGTGTTTCCCTTGTTTGATCAGCTTCAATTTCCTTTCAGAGAGATCACAGATGCCCAAT
>BMAV01001458.1:702525-736971 GCA_019973955.1 Trichonephila inaurata madagascariensis | reverse complement strand
TCCAGATGATTTCTTCTAGCCATATTTCACGAACTGACTCACTGGCACTTGCAGAGAATATGGTGAATTGCGTCTCCGTCCTTCATTTCATTCTACTGTTGAGCAGCGCGCGCCGACATCACGCGTTTTGCGTACGCTCACATCGCTTCTGACGTTTTGTTCCTGATATTTGCATACGCATGACGTTTCTACTGACTTACGTGTTCCCTCTACTGATCTCCAGACCTCCTTTTCTGCAATTTCATGGCTATCTGCTAAATTTTTACATTGTTGCTTAAGTTTTGCACACCAGTGTATAAACATTAACATTTCAAAATGGAACCATTTCATATCTGCATGTTTCTTATAAATTACACTATTTTATGAATTTATATGGAGTGATACGTTATCTATACCAATAAGTAATTGGACACCTATGAGAAGTTTTTCCAAATTCAATGGTCTCAATTCTATACTGTAAATCATTCTTGTGCGTAAATAAACATAATAAACTACATAAAAACAAAGGACTTATTATAAGGATGCTAAAAAATAATCTAGAACTATTAATAAATATATAAGCAAACACTGCAAATAACCGCCGGCTTCGCACACTAACACCAAATGACAAATATACTAAACTGAAACAAATTATGCTAAGAAATTACTAAAAATACTTCATACCTAATTATTAAACAAGGATAATGCAAAAATATAGTAAAAATAAATAAAGTTTCAGAAATAAGCTTCACACACAAGAAGTAAACAGATCAAGCATACGAAATTTACACACTGATGCAAAACGCAGGGAAATGTTAGTATCCTCTTCACGTGATTCCGACTTGGCGCCTCATATATAGTCGTGAATCAACCTCATTCTAATACTACTAGGTTTGAATGTCATGCTGAAGTTTCTGTTTTGACATTTCGAAATAAATGTTTGTTATTAAATACATTTGTGGTTTTCGTTAAAACTGCTGATGGATCCAGGTGTTCAAATTCGTAAATATTTCAATATCAGATTTCACAAATGTTCCTTTTCAATTATTACTTATGGATTAGTAAAAGCTTTGATCTTTCAGAATGATAAGGCGACGCAAAAGAGTGAAACAAACAGGATTGAACACACATGTTTATTTACAGGACAAACAAGACAGAGACTGAAGAAATAGCGTACATTCGCACATTGATATAAACAAACAATTGCAGTGCCACTGCACTAAATGTTTCAACATACTTCACCCTTAATGTTTCAACACACTCCCCCCCCCCCGAATGACCAGGGGGTTCATTCTAAATTTAACAATTTCAAAAACACAAAAGAAATTATTAAATATACATTTCATGTAATTAAAATCAAATTCAAACAGATACATAAATTCAAAGCAAATACTAAATTTAAGGTATGTGACTACCCAAAATTCGCCGTTTTGGTGAGAATTTTCGAAACTTCTTTTATGCTTTTATTTTATAGCCCAAACATTTAAGATTCAAAAACCATTCTATTTTTGTTTCTACGATATTTAGAAGCATAGTTATAGCATAATTAGTAAACTGGAAATGGAGTTTGCAAAACCGGAAGTAGATCCCTACTCAAAATATTCTTAAGATATTGACTTGAAATATCCAAAACATGTTGTATTTAATTCTATTTGTGCTATGAATCAAAATCTAATCTCTGTGTATATATTTATGTACTTTATTGCTTTTTTATGAAAAAAAATCATTAAACTTTCAAAAAACCGCGTTTTTGCATAAAATTTGACATATTTAAAAAACTTTCAAAAGTATTACAAATCTTTAATTCGTAACACATTTAAAGATGTTATTGAAGTACCGTACTGACTTTCAAAACTTTAAGAGCTTTTTCACGGCCTTATATTTTTCATGATGATCATATATTTAAAATGCTAAGGCGTTTTTTGTATTCAATATAAATTTTTGAAACTTTTCCTGGTTATTTTGTATAAAATGTTTGATGACGACTCTGTGCATAGATTAAGGATTTATATGAAGAGCTATTTTTTAAAAGATCCACAAAGTTAGATATGGCTACTTTTTTACTGTTTTTTTAATCACTTTTATCTTAATTTATTTACTTTTTAATATGTGATAATTCAGAATCGATTTTGCATTAAAAATACTTAATACAACTTGAATTTTAATATATATTAGAATGAATACTATATTTTAGCTCTTTCATTTATTTTTCTGATTTCCAAAACTTGAAATTGCTTCTTCTCAGCTTCTTATTTTTCATGTTAATCATATGCTTAAAATGCTAAGGCTTTTTTTTATATTCACTATAAAATTTTGAAAAAATTTCTGTTTGTTTAATATAATATGTCTGATAATTCTGTACATGGAATAAGGATTTAGATGTGTGTGTGTGAAAAGTTATTAGAAATCTTTTAAGTTATATATATATATATATATATATATACTGTTTTTTAATGACACAAAATAAATTGAATAAAAGTACCATTCATAATACCAATCCCATGCACAGAATAGTAAGAAACACTTCGAGGAATATCAGAAAAAAATGATTCACAAATATTTAAATTTGTAAAAGAAGTAGAAATTTTAATAATTTGAAATAATTTTAAATGATTGTTTGTCTAAAAATAGTATTTTGATCTTATGAAATGTTTCTTACATATGTGTTTGAATACAGTACAAGTAAATTTATTCTTATAACTATCTAAGTGAAAGAAATTGTGTACAGGGTACCGTGTCCCCTAACAGAATCTTGGAATGGGATTCCAAAAATAATAGGATATTGTAATAAAATTCTAAAGCAGCGTAATCTGAACGTAATAGATTCATGTAAATTAATTCAAAAGTAATGAACTAAAATAAATATTCTAAAACTAATACAGTATAAAAATATAAACCAAATTAGTAGGATAATGAGATATATTTCAGAAGTAATATAAAATATTAGAACTTATTAGACTGGAAATAATACATTCGAGTTCTACTACTTAAAAATAACAGTTTGACTCACCTTTAATATGTAACTATATATATATATTTAAAATGTCAATATTTTTTATCAATTTCAACACCTATATTCAACAAGAATTTGGCAGACTCTTGGACATTCTCTAAAGATAAATCTTGAAAATTTAAGCAATTAAATTAATTTTTAATAGTTGATTAAATTAGTTTGTAATAGTTTTAATTTTGTATCCAAATTAAGAACTGCACCAGAAATGAATCCGCATTACTTAATGAATGCATAAAGACCGTTCATTAAAATACAAGATCTGAGAGAAAACTTCATCACTTTTAGCGATCTCTATTCATTCCTTATCCCCCCAAAAAATTCAACTCAGATTTTAAAATTCAATGAAAGAAATTAGTCCGCCCAATAATAGAGGAAAGGATTATATGACATGTGATATGGACAATTACCATATTTTCCTGTATACAATCCGCAAAGCCTTTTTTTCATGTAAAAAACGTTGCAGAATCGGCAGCGCCGTATAATCGGTGACAATTTTTACGACGAATAATCCAAAATATATACTGCCAATAATGTAGTGTCAGATAAAATTTTTAAAAAAAGAAATACACAATATGATAAAATTATAAGTAATAAATTGTAGAGAAAATTTTTTCTTTTGTAAAATTCTTTTCTCCATCGGACATTTTTTGTTCCCATAATTTCTGTGAACTTTCCATTTAAATAAATGTCCTAATTCCGACATCTAAAGGCTGTAATTTCTTTGTCAATCCTGCAAGTTTTAGTTGCAGATGCGGACTTGAGGGCATTTTTAACATTCTCATTAAGATGTGCTTCATCGAGTCCATAATTTAAAAGCTTTGGGTCCCATTTTTCAATTCCTACTATTAGCTCGCACTGTCTCTCTATATATTTATTTATTTATATATTTGTATATTTATTTATTTATCTTTGTGGAATTTTCAATCGTTATAATAAAATACATTTTAAAGCGCTGAATTGAGCTGAAATTTTATATACAGGATCATTTTGGAGTGAGTGAGTGAATATTAACGTCGCACTGTTCAGCTACACGAGGGCTTTTGGCGACGGACCACGTAATTTTGAACCATGGTCAAGTGACGTGGACGACATCTGAGCTGGCACCCCCTTCTCATAACTTCCACACCACACCAACGGGAGGACGCTTCAGCTCTCGACAGATTTAACGTGCATCGCTGCCCTACACGGCGAGTCCTTAGTGGTACTGGGCTCGAACTCATGACATGTCTGCCATGATCCGATACCTTGACCATTTTGGATGACAATACTATAAGTTAATTATAATTAATAAAAATTAATCGATTAAAACTAATTATTTAAAAAATTACAAATACAGCCACGTTGGTGACTTAGCGACCATTTTGGCGACTTGTGTCAAAACTTGAAAAGGTTTTTTTCTTACGTGTTAAAGCATTCAGTTGGACTGAAATTAAAAGAGGACACAATACGATACTTTAATGATAATTAAACAAACTAATTACCACTTAATGTTGTGATTCTGTCCTATGTATATACATATTTATATTAATTGTAACTATTTAATAAAAAATAGCTAAAATAAAAATTTTCGTTGTTGATCTAAGTAGGAATTGATTTAAAAACTATTTTTTTTTATATTACTTGTTTAAAATTAGCCTTGTTTTTCTCCACAATTGAATATTTAATTCGTCAAAGTTAAGCAATTTTGCAGTTTCTCGATTTTCTACTTCGGTAGCCTTCACTATAACGTTTAGTTCAAAATCAGCGGTGTATATATATAATTTATGCTTCATAACTTTCGCTTCATATGACGATATTTGAACTTGGGATATTGTCAGGACGAAACAGCTCAGGTGAAGACAGAATGCAAAATGACTGTAATATCTTTCCGAGGAACCGAATTCGTTCTTGAACGTAATTGGACAAAACTGATTGTAGCTGAAAGACGTCAGCCGAGTCACAAAAGCTTTCAGCGACATTTTTTATTTTTTTATAAAACAAATTGTATTTCTGTCAAAACTTTACTGTTAAGCTTTTCTGATGAAGAATTTTTTTAACACATTATCCTTGGTGGCGTATAGTACGCACAACGAAATTTGAAACTTTTTATCACAGAATTCACGGATTATATACAGGAAAATACAGTAATGGTTTATAAGGCCATTTTTTTTCTCTGGTGTGATGCTGCTAAAATATTTTTGGAACTGGGATTGATTTATATAAATTAAATTCGTTTTTAACTTATTACCTAAAATATTTTATATTGAAGTTTCTTTCACAGAATTTATACACATTTAAAAAATTAATTACATTAATTTAAGAACATTTACATACATTAATAATTTATACGTATTACTTTCCATGAAATTTCAGAAAACTGAGATCAATACATAGTCGTACATTGTATGCTGAACAAATGTCTCTTGTTCTCTTCTTATGTGCTTTAGTCTTATCTGGCTTTTGTAAAGTTGGCATATAGTCAACAACTTTAATCAATCGTACATCTGGAACAGTTTCCTTGTTTCTCGACTCCAAAAGAGAACTGCTTGAATTAAGGGAACGATTTAGATTTTTAAAAATCTCTTATTTGAACTATGAGACCTACGGACTTGAAATTCGACAAACATGTTTCTTTTGTTGAGTAGAGATTCGCTAAAAATGAGTTTTGCGAAAATCTATTCCGAGCAGAAAGGGATAATGTGGAGCGTAAAAGGTAAATATACTTCCGTTTTAGAAATTCCTGTCTTTAACTGATATAGACTATAATACACTAAAATTGATATTCTTATCTTATAGACTTAGAGAGATATATTAATAACTTACCTGTTGTGAGAGGCTCGGACCTCTCTCTCGGGCACCCAGATGTGTGTGGGGGGAAGGGAAGAAACACTCGACAGAATCCAATGAATCTATTTATTTACCACACAAAGAACAGACACAATTTGAACTAATAATATTAAGAGAATACCTCAATGTTAACCTCGAAAGGGAAATGACGGTAAAACGTGAATGAATATTAGACTATTAAGCTTGATCCTTACCTTAATAAAGAATCAAACCTACCATCCGATTTAATCTAATATCAAATCAATCCTAGTGAACAATCGTCACTTTAAAGTTTCCTCCTAAGAAGAATCAAATCACTATAATTCTAATATTATACCTTCAGTAGCAATCTCACCTGACTCGAGTATATCTTCTCTCCTATGCTCTCTCGAGCTAGAAAACCTCAACTATATATATATATAGTAAGTAAGTAAATAACATGCCTCTCAAGGATTTTTCAAAATTTCTTTATTCAAGCAACAACAAAATCTACTTACATGAAAAAACAAGAATGACCACCAAATAATCACCAAACCAGCTTCAGCCAGTCTGCGCACACTAGAAATAGAACTTTCATTGTGAGATAACTGCACCGTCGTGTTTTTAAGCAATTATCAGCTTCTGTAACGATTTACTTAGGATTTGATATTTGAATGCTTGTGTGATTCCATGGCAAATAATAGAAAAGAAATCTATATATTACTGAAAAAAAGATCATCATAGATCTTTAGAAAAGGGGGAAATATTTTAGAGATATTGCTGAAACTGTTAATAGAACACATTCATCAATTCAAAAAGTGTTCATAAACTGCAAATCAACTAAAATTTTAACGTCCAGGCCAAGATCCGCATCCCCCCTCTTCCACCTGCAGTGTCCCGTCAAGAATCCTTCGTTGTAATACGCTCTGTAAAAATAACTTCAAGACAATAAGCTTCACAAATATCTTAAAGTGTTGGTGAGATATTCCAAAAAAAAAAAATGTGATTTTAACCAGAATTCGAAGAGAACTGAAGAAGGATGACTGTCAAGGTAGAGTTGCTTTTAAGAACGTATATATTCAGATGAAAATAAATTCTATGTGTTTCTGGCATCAAAAGACAAAAATACGTTTGGAGGAAACCTTCCACAAAGCTAAAGAAAGACTCTTTTCCCGACTGTCAAGCTTGGAGGAACAATTCTCTATATGGTTTGCGGTACACGGGGATCAGTGGGGCTGTTAATATGGAGTTTATTGAATCAACAATGAACAAAACTAATTACTTCAACATATTAAAGAGAAATTTCAAGGAAAATGTTGTTGAAAAGAGTCTAGAGGGAGCTTTTCTATAATGCCAAACTGTTGTTTTTGTTAGATGTAATTTCTCAGTTAGATGTAATTTCTCTACCGTTGAAATCTGTAATTGAAGGGTGTTTCCCTAATACACAAAATGCAACACCAAGAAGGACTAGAGATATCACAACGAAATTTATTTGGCACATAATATGTTGCACAAAGATCAAACCATTAAAATTACAGCTTCTTGTGACGTGTGGATGATGGTAAAATCAATAGTTAGTGTAGCCGCCATTGTTGGCTATAGCCGCTGTCGCATGCCTTGGCATAGAATCGAAAAGGCTTTGGATGTATCCTTGGGGTACAGAAGTCCATGCGACTTCTACACATTGTCATTGATCTAGTGTAACAGCGGATGGTGTATCCTGGACCAGTCGTTGTGGAAGCATGGACCACACGTTTTCGATTGCCGAGAGATTGGGGGAACAAGCCGGCCAAGGAAGCAATTCAATTTGATGGGTAACGAAGAACTCTTGAACATTGCGTGCCACTTGTGGTCACGCACTATCCTGATGGAATATAACTGATGGCGAGCGCTGAATGTGTGGTAGGACCACGGGCTTCAACATCTCAGACATGTAGCGTTGGTAGTTCAGTGTACCAGCAATGCGCACTAGAGGGATGCGGCAGTGAAATCCAATACCACCCCAAAGCATGATACCGGGTGAAGGATCAGTGTGGAGATGCATAACGCAACAGTTCAGCAGCCTCTCACCACGATGTCTCCAAACTCAAATCCGACCATCGTGATTTTGCAAACAGTAGCGGGATTCGTCAGTAAACACGATGTCGTTCCATTCTGTTGTTCATGCCCACCGTTCATCATACCATTGGCGGCGCAAATGTCTGTGGTTTCCCGTCAAAGGTAAACGAAGCAATGGATGCCTTGCGGACATTCCACTCTGCTGCAAACGGCGTCGAATGGTACGAGCGGGCACCGAATCATGTGTAACAGATTAAATCTGGTGTGCTGTGATTCGTGATGAGGCTGCGCCATCCATCACTGTCATGTGCACAATCCTCCTGTCATCACGGGCAGTGATGCAACGAGGTGGGTGCGATTGGCCCCGTCACTCCGTCGTTTCCTGCTGCATCTAGCGTTGACAGATCCGCATTACAGTTGTTTGGTTTCGTCCAACACGCTGACTGATTTCTCTGAAGGATAATCCGTAATCCCTATAGGCTACTATTCTTCCTCGGTCGAACGAATTCAGAAACTTGGTCAAAAGACGCTCGATGTTTTCCACGAGGCATAGGTATACAACTTACGCAAAAAAACAAAAACAAAAACAAAAAAAACGCACGATAAACAATTGTCGTACTTCAAACTTCAAATCACCAATCTGTTCTCCCCTTATATAGCACTTAAGGGTGGCTCTTCGGTCACCCGTGATGTGTGCGTCTGCGCTATAATGCTAATGATTTACAAATTTCATCGCTGTCAACGGATGATGTAAATTTCACATTGTTTTGTATGCTTCCTTCAGGATGTTGCATTTTGCGTGGCCATCAGTGTAATATAATTGTAGTGTCTGACTACTGTTGGCGGTTGATTATGGAATGATGGTGCTATTATGCGCGTCTTCGGAGAGGTGGGTTACTGTTTTTTAAGGGGAAGGTGATTAACCCTCGAACGAGGCGGTCAGGGCAAGAGAGGATCCCTTGCTTTTAAGCGTGCGAAGCGCAAGACGGGATTTGGTGTTAAAGAAATTGAGTTCCTTTGGTTTGAGACTGACACACAGTGCGTGGTCTGCTGTACCAAGAAAAGGTAGTTTCTTGGAAGAGTTTTTAACACGACGGGATGTGTTTAGTCGATTGTATTCGAAAGAGAAATAATTCTATTGGCTGTTGACGTGAAGCACAGCGTTGAGAAGCTAAAAAGTAATTGAGCGATATTACAACAACCTAAGTTTAAATCATATACGTTAATTCGTGTTTCTAAATATTTGTGTGTCGTCTTGTAATAAATGTTTTCAAAAAGACAAAACAAGGGTTGTCTTTATGTGATTTGATGAACCACCAGACGTAATACTGGTGCATCGCAAGGGAACAAGCTGCTACTAAGTCCATACCGAGCCCAGGGTTGAGCTGTAAGAGTTTAAAATATCTGATTTAATTTGAAAGATTTTGATAATTGCAGTCTTGGGTACATTTATATTCATGCGAAATTATGGAGGAACAATTAGATAGATTAAAACGTAAGCGAACTGCTCTGAGTGTAATAACTACTAAACTATTAACCCTCTAAGCGTTTCTCTGTCTTGAAAAAATCATTCCGAAAGCGTTTACTTATCTTTTGCAAACTCCTTCAAAAGTGCACCAGATTTCATTCCTTCCCTCTTTTACGTTCGTGGGAGGTCTAGAAGGGACGATTTTATTACTCACAGTTCGGCCTCTTTGTTATTTTAAAACCGGAAGATCACTCGTTCACAGCTGTGACATTGTCTTGGGCGAATCTTCAGTAATTTTATTGAATCAGTTTTCTGATGTATTGTGAATTGTTTGAAAATGTATCAGTTGATATTATTCAATTTATGGGTCTAATTATTATGTTTGTATTTTGCGTAGTTTTAAAGTAGTAAGTTTTCTACTGTAGTTATGTAGATAAGTACACGGTATTTATTATTGTTATAATACAAATATTATTGAGTTTTTTTTTTGCTCATCACACCTACGTCACAAGGTGGACCGCAACACCTTGAAAAAATTCAAAATAGACCGTACCATGTCAAAGTCTGCCCACCCCTGACTTATACTAAGCAAAAATATCTTCTCTACATCGGCATTTGTAACGGAGCATAAAACAAATTTAATCAAAAAATTTTAGTTTTAATCTATATAAATAAAAATGTAATGTGTGTTTGTTCAAAGCCGCTAATCTCCGAAACTACTGGACCATTTCCTCTGAAATTTTGACAAAACGTTGCATTTGAATCCGGACGGGTTCTTAGATACTTATTATTTCGTAATTTTTTCTAAATTTTTTAAAATTTAATTTTTAATTGATTTTCCAGTGTTATGACGTCATATGATGTCACGATTCTCTCTGAATGCGAAAATTTATACTTTACACGCATTGTTTTCGTGATTAATACGTATTTTTACCATAGTTATGTCCGTTGATTGTTATATTTATACATTTTTCGTTCTTTGATACGTAATTAGGATTATTTTTCTAATAAATCAGTTTTTCTAAAATTATTCTTTTAACAATTCAAATTTTGTTTTGTTGGTTTGGCAACAATCGGATAGCATTATCGCGCGATGTTTACGATTTTGCTTATATTTTACATCGTGTTTCTTTAAATAATTTTAAGCTAAATTTATTTCTCTTTATTAAGCGAAGATGAAGGTTCTATTTGATCTACTTATACTATACTCTCTACTTATTTTTCTGCCAAATAGTTACAGTTTTGATAACTCGAGACTGGCCGCGTGATCTCCACAAATGCGAGTAGCGTACCGATTGAAATTTTCCGCTTATTTTATCCAGAGAAAGGCCACAAAGGAATTTGGATACAAGGCCCACTCAGAGCTGTTTTGCAATTTCATATGTTTTTTTTTTTTAAACCTTTTTAAGTGCAGTTAATCGGTTTCAGTACATAAAATTGCTTTGCAAAAAATCGAACTTAGGTCATGATACTAGTCACGCAAAAGCAGTGAGAGGGATAATTCCACGTCAAATTGGAATAAACATCAACGAACAAGCAAAACAGATGGTTCAAATACGTGTTGAGGAACCAGGTGGTCGTAGGATTGTAATTATTTTTTCAAATTATGCTTTTTGATTGATCAAGTTAGTTCAGTTCTTTTTATGTCAATTAGCTTTAGTATTGTATTTTGTTTATCAATTTATTTTTAAGCTCGGGATATTTATTTTTTGGATACATTTTATTTTTAATTTTTTGGATACATTTTATTTTTAAAATACTTATTTTAGTTCTGTATGCTATAGATCTGTTTGGCGTGATTTCAAAATCTCTCCACAAAGGAGTACTGTACCGATTGAAATCTTCCATCTATTTTATCTTTCTTCAGTGATCCTAAACTAAATTAATATATAATTTTTATTTTTTCGTTCTTATGTTGTTTTTAGTCGACCTTTTACCTAAAATCAAAAAGACATCACCAAAGGCCACAACATGCATTCACTAAGGGAAAAACATTCTATGACTGTACACAATAATATTTTTTTGCTCTTGGCTATGAATTTTTCCTCTGAGTAGTTGTTGAAATTTCTAAAAGTTGGAGCAATAACATTAGACTCGCAAAGGATCTATTTTGTTTGATTTCAACATTTTATTTGATATTACTCTGAAATACAAATGGGATCATTAAGATTTTTTTTATGTATATTTTGTGTTTGCTGTGATATTTATATATTATCGAAACCGTATTGGCAACGTTATATAGAAAGAAGCACATACTTGCCAATTCACCGTGTACGCCACATACAAAATCGGGGTTGACATAGTTGTAATAGTACCTTTGGAACAGTTTTGATCTTATCAAAATGTTGAACTTTAATTTTTTTATAGTATTTTAACATTTAAGTTTGTTACTTAAGCTCTAACATTATAGCTTTTTAACATTTAAGCTGAACTCAGCCACACATTCCTGTGGCTCAGTCTAATTAAAAAGAAAAAACACTCATTTATAATATAAATATATTTTGTTAACAGAATACTCCCAAGAGTTATTATGGTCCCACTAACATGGTGCTCATATCTGAAAAAGGGCCCCCAAAGGAATTTGGATACATTGCTTCGTTCTTTGTGCAGATACAAAATTTTCTCTTGTGCCTACTCTAGAACAGCAGTTGCCAACCTTCAGCACTTCGTGAACCACCTAACGTATAACTTCATAATTTTTTGTGAACCTCTAATAGGATTGACCACTATATGGCAGATCACTACAGCTATATTTACATCTTTATTTATGTTTCCATACCCTAGAAAATAAACTTCATGAAAAGCTTTAACAAACCGACGATCTACAGACTGAAGTGTTTTGCCACGAATTTACTATGATTACCATAGGTGACTTTCAAATTTCGATGGTAAATCTGAAATTTGTTAAAAGTGGCAATTAAAAGTTTTTAGTAAAGTAAAATCCATGTTCCGTAATATGTTGTTTTTTTTTGCTCATTTTTTTAAAACTAAACTTCATAAAAGTGTCAATAATGCCACAATTTTATGCGGACCATCCAAAATTTCTCAAAGATCACCAATTGATGACTTCTGCTCTGAAACACGCAACAGTACTTATGTATTAGCATCACCTTAACAAAATTGGTGCCACGCGTATTGCTCCTTAATATCTAAACAAAGATTCCAGCTTTTGTTTTTATGAAAAAAAAAATCACATTTGGATGGAAAATTATGTGATTCACATGGCGGCTATTTGGCTGGGGTGATGCTGATATTTAAGTACCCAGAAAACAAATACCATAAAATTAGGCGTATAACGTGCACTTTTAACACAAAAATAAGATTGAAATTCACGGGGGTGTGTTATACGCTGTGTATAAAGAAGCAGTTGGTGTCTAGAGATAAGCCACTCTATTTTAAATATAGGCCCTTAAATGTGTTGATAACAATTGCTAATGCTAATTGAATTGTTAATTGAAGATATCTTGAGCCTCTCATTGCGTTGGAATTGAGCTGTGTCAATTGATGTACGTTTAAAGTTAAATATTTAATTAGCGTTTTTTATTTTTCTCTTTCTTTGTGTTCCTGATTTTTCCTTTTTTTAATGTTTTGAAATTTAATATCTTTTTGTTTTAACTTTTTTTAATCGTGTACAGTCAATTGGCTTTACTACATAAAGATTATGGCTTGCAGGAAATCAAACTTAAGTCATTATACTCGCAAGGCAAAAGTAGTGCAACGAGTGTAACTGCACTTCAAACTGAGCAAGAACGGGCATCAACAAAGAGAAAAACAGACAAAGAATGACATAAACGCATGCTGAGGGCGCAGCAGAGTAACATGCGGCCTGATTTGAAGATGCACATTTGCGAGACAAGTATTCGTGTTTTGCAACATCAGATCTGCTTTGCTCAGCAAAAGGAATACAGTAGGTTGCGAATGGTTGAATGATGTCTAACCAGAAACAGCACATCAGTCTCAAACATGACTGTGTTGAGCATTACACAATAACTATCACCATTCCGTTACAACCTAATGGAAGATTATAGGTTGAGCCAGCATGTTCTCATCAGCACAATGAATAAAGTGTATCCTTATTGCAATGTACTGAAATTTAAGGGAGAAACAAAAGGAATGTTTTGTACCGCTGAAAAAATTAAATTGCCTCTACTTGGAGAACCACCTGAGCCATTAAAAACCTTGCCTGCCATATACTATGGAATCAAAACATTTCCTATATAACATCAGGAAATACAATTCATGCTTCCCAATGACAGTTTGTAAAAATGTTCATTTGTGAGCATACCTCTGATTTAACAGAAGTATTCATAAGCTCTGTAAAACTAACTCTTTGCCCTCGAGGAATCCAGAGTGGAGCCATTTAAAATTTATCTTCAAACTTGAAGTCTCTACTATGAAGACAATGTAAATAAATTTAGGTTCATAGCATAAGAACAAAAATAAACTGTAATAACTACAAATATTTGGTTTAAAAATTACAAATGATATCAGCTAAGGAAAGTTTTGTGTAAATATATTTATACATTTTTATTATAAAAAAAATCATACTTCCAATACAAATGTTTAAATATACCGAAAACATGTGTTTTCTCTTTAACCAGACCGAGCCACAGCAAAGCGTGGCAGGGTACAGCTAGTGGGGATATATTTTTCTTCAAAATGTGTGTGTGAAAGTATTTCTAACCATTTTCTATTCAATTTTTATTTTTCTGTTTATTTAGAGTTAAACGGAAAATTCTGATCGATAACTACAACTTTCACACAATTCAGTCATTACAAATTCTATGGTGAGAAAAACTTCTTCTCAATTGATTTTGCCTTTCAAAACAGTACACTTAAAAAAATTTTGTTCAGTCAAGTTAACCGACAATTCCACAATGTATGCATACCAATATTAAAAACAATTTTAACATTTAAAAATGTATCCTGTATTAATTTTTTTTTTAGTATAGACAAATAATGGCTGCTTTGGAGAAGACAGAGTATGAGATGTGATGTATGGTTTTGAAAGAAGGTTTTCGTAGGTGTAGAGTATTTTTGAAAATTTAAATATCACCGAATCTGATCATATAACCGCAAATGAGCCTTACTTTAGTGTGTTCTGGTATCAAAATAAAACACTTCACTTTTATGCCAATGAGTTTATATTCAATATCAACCTCTTCGTAAAATTGCTTACATCTTCTATTCAAGTTGTAAAGAAACTGAAATATAAATATATTTTATGAATATTTTTTTTACTACTATATGTAAAAATCCTATTCCTCAACTTATTTCAATACATTTTGCAAACTGTAGCTAAACACAATTTTTTATATTTATAAACGAAGCATGAAAAAACTCAGTTATAAAAGTTACAAAGAAGACATCCGAATCAAAGACCTACTGCTAGAAGGAATGGCGGAAGAATTACAAGAACAACGCGAATTTCTATAAAGGCCGTATCACACGTACATTTTTGGTGCAACTTTTTGGATAAATTTTTTTTCCCTATCCGAGGGTGAAGGGTTGCCTTAAGCAAAACGATATGCTCTGACGTCAGCCGCGCTCTATCTCCACATTGAAAAATTACTCTTCGGCAAACGAACATCCAAAATTATTTCTTTTATTTCGATCGCACGTTTGTTAAAAGGCGTAAGCAGAAATGGAGCATCATTCTATTTAAAAAATATTATACGCTGTTAAAATATTCTACACCATATAAATAATATGCCATATCTGATATGTTTGACGAAATCGAAGCCGCCATCTTGTTTATGACGTAGGGCGCCGAAGAACTCCATTGGCTGGAATTTCAAGCAACTTTTATTTGGAACAACTTTTTGAATTCACTAGCAAAAAAGTTGCTCGAAAGCCGTTGCTATGACAACTGAGTAAAAATTGGACGAAAAGTTGCTCGTATCGTGTGATACGGCCTGAAGGAAAGACGCCAAAGAGAACATCGAAACCATACAATATGAGAATCGAAAGACGTGCAATAAAAGAAAGAGAGCTTCAATATACAAAGAAGGTGATCTAGGACCCAATTTGTAACTGGACTAAAACTAAGAGACTATTCTTAGGTCCTTATAAAATAATTAAAGTGAACTCTAAAAGATAGGTATGAAGTGAAAGAAGTTGATCAGCACGATCTCAGTTGATTTTAAAAAAAATGAAGCATTTTTATACTAATTGAATTTTGAATATTAGTTATTATTTTTAATCTTTCTCATGTTATATCTCCTTCAAGAAATTAATTGCTATTGTATGGTAAAACTCGTTTCAAATAATTATCTTCTATTCGTTTGTAACAATTATTTTATTTCCATATTCTTTATCTTTCGACCTATTTGAAGGATTTTTCGTGATTAGATATTTAGTTAATTGTAGGTCACAATACAGAATATTTTGGTATTTTTATATGTCTTATCTCTTAGATCCGGAATTGTGAATATTGTGCATACATCTTTTCATCGGTAATATTTTATTATATCTTTAAGAACATTATTATTTGAGATTATTTCATAAACATTCCTAAATCATCAATAAATAAAAATTTAATAAAATGTAAATTTGTATTAAGATAATTTAGCTCTCAACATTCTGTAGGAGGCGAGACCAGCTGTCAGAAGAGGGTAATTTTGTAGGAAATCCCACGGAACTATTTTTGTAAAGTCATTCTCTTTCCAGAGGACTGTAACTTTAATTAAACCAGATTAGTGCCATCTGGTGGGCTTACGAAGCGCCAACATAAATAATATTCAATCAAAGGCCCACTAACCACCGCATAGCGCTTTTGCGCAACCGCGTTCGCTAACCAAGGGGCAAGTTTCAGTCACGCTTGTTTTGATTTCAAACATCCTCCTAGAGGGACCTCCATATTTTAATTCCTATTGCCCTGTAAATACTCTCCCAGTAAACTTTTCCCTATGACTCTATTTTATTTTCAAGAAACTTTTTCGTTTGCATTATTTTGATTCGAGTTGTGAAACTGCACCCGTAAGAAGTGGCAGCGCGAGATCTGAACTTAATGTGGGCAAGGCCCTCTGGAGAGGGTTCATAAAATAAAAAACCAAACTTTTTACTCATATTTCTTTGGCACATTAAACAATAATGAAAAAAAGAAAAGACAGAAATTAAAGA
This sequence comes from Trichonephila inaurata madagascariensis, assembly GCA_019973955.1. NCBI lineage: Eukaryota > Metazoa > Arthropoda > Arachnida > Araneae > Nephilidae > Trichonephila > Trichonephila inaurata. The sequence continues at coordinate 720,547 of BMAV01001458.1, read as the reverse complement.
AACAAATTTTTTACTTTAGGTTTTGATGAAATCCTTAATGATTGGTTCGTAATTTATCTTATTGTTAGATGCTATATTTCCTTCAATAGATAAAACTGCCAAAGCAAGTCTTTTCTGACCCATTGTATTTCTTACATAATTTTTTATCAGTTTTGATTTTGAAAAGTTCCTCTCAGCGGAAGCACTACTTACAGGTATTATTAACAAAATTCGAAAAACAATGTAAATATTTTGGAAAATTTCTTTCAAATCGTTTTCTGTGACATTTTGGAGCAGATGTTTTACGTCTTCTGTAATGATGTTGGATACATTTGGGATCATATTTTGTAATTTTTCATATAATTCGTAAGATTGGAAGTCACTGCTCTCACCTACATGCAGGACTGTATGTAACTCTGGACAGTTTTACAGTATTTTTTTCTTTTGGAATATTTTTTAACTAGTTTAACTGCTGTGTGGGATCGCTTTGAACTTTAGCATGACCGGTAAGCATCCCTCATGGTAAATGTACACAATCCCGAGTCAAAACTGGAAAATGCTTGTTTCACTACCTCATGGCATCTCTGTTTACACAGGCGAAGAACTAATCTCGATCTCTTCTTATTGTGACTTATGTTACTCAACGTGAACCCCCAGAAATCTCAGCGTCAGATTATGATTGCCAAGCTTTTGATTCTATTTCTGTTTCCGATTTTCGTCGTTCGGTATCAATAGTCGTTGCATCTGGAGTAAATTCCAAATTAAACGGAGACTTGGATATGGATAAATGTTGTTGAGAAGTCGTAGCGACCAATTAATTTTGATTCTGTACTGCTAGATTCAGTCTGACCAAGAAATTTCATCATACCTAAAATTTAAACCTGTTGGGATACAACTCTTTCCCCTTTTCATTTTGCTGCACCAGGTTCCCATTTTCTCCGTTCATCTCTATTTCTCTTAGTGTCTAAGCCCGACATGATTGATAAATTATGAAAAATGCCCAGTGCCACTCTCTCTATTATTTATTCTCACATCAAATACTTTTAAAATTTATAATATGATATAGAAACATGAAGCGAGACTGAGTCTGCATGCGATACTTTAATTGGCTGTCTAATGATGGGAAGTCCCGAGCTATGCCCCGTCTCTGACCGGGTATTCCCTGCGATGGTTGCTTAACTCCAGCTAATGTTCCCAGACAAAATATGAGCGGAAACGACAAAGTTCAAAATTTTATTGAGAGAAAATGGAAAACAATATTTTTACGAATTATTTATTCATATGCTTTCATGCACCGATAAATAGAATATCTTTTTTAAAAAAGTAGATATCGAAAAATTGATATATCTTATGGAGAAAAACAGAGAGAGTTGAGAATATTTTAATTATAAAAAAACCCTGTGGCGTGCACTTTTGGATATTCCTTACTTTTCGTTTAATTTATTTCGGCTTTGAGGCTCTATGCACTGCGAGGCCGTGGGCGTGGCCCACACCGCTTCTGCCGTAAGTACACTGCTGGCCACCGTAAATGCAACACCCTGAAGGAAGCATGCAAATAATATAAAATTTATAACATGCATTAGCGGAGGTAAGATATGCAAATGATTAGAATTTCAGCACAGACACACATCACGCGCGCCTGTGGCGCCACCTCAAAGAGCTATTTAAGGCTTGGAGATTTCGACGATTTCAAGTTCGGCAAATGTATTTTTCTTGTGGTTTTTTCAAAAAACGATCAGTTATGTCTCGTAGAAAACAGCGATCAGCTTTTGATTAAGTATCCGAATTCAACAGAGGAAGGACAGTGGCCTACTAAGATTGTGGATTATCTTTCAGGCAAATCGGTAGTCGTGTTGGACGAAACCAAACAACTGTAATGCGGATATGTGACCGTTGGATGCAGGAGGGTACGACGGACTGACGTGGACAATCGCATCCATCTCAGTGCACCACTTCACGTGAGGACAGGCAAATTGTGCGCATGGCAGTGACGGATCGCTCAGTCACATCTCGAACCATAGCACGGCACATTGAGTCTGTAACGCATCATTCAGTGTCTGCGCGTAACATTCGACACCGTTTACAGCAGAGTGGTCTGTCCGCAAGACGTCCATTGCTTGGTCTACCCTTGACGCAGAACCACAGACGTCTCCGCCACCAATGGGGCGATGTAAGAAGGTTGTGGGCTGCAAAATGGAATGAAGTTGTCTTTACTGACGAGTCACGCATCTATCTGTATGCAACACCACGATGGTCGGATTCGAGTCTGGAGACACCAAGGAGAGAGGATGCTGGACAGCTGCGTTATGCACCACCACACTGGCCCTGCACCGGGTATTATGGTATGAGGCCGTATTGGATATCATTCTCGCACTCCTCTAGTACCCATTGCCGGTACTTTAAACAGCCAGCGCTACATCTCCGAGGTGTTGGAGCCAGTTGTTCTTCCTTACCTTCAGGGCTTGGCCACAGCCATATCTTAACAGGATAATGCACGACCACACGTTTCATGCATTGTCCAAAGGTTCTTCGTCAATCACCAGATTGAATTGCTTCCCTGGCTGGCTCGCTCTCCGGATCTTTCACCGATAGAAAACATGTGGTCCATGGTTGCTCAAGGATTGACCCAGATTACACCCCCAGCTGCCACACCAGATCAACTTTAGCAACGTGTGGAAGCTGCTTGGTCTGCTGTACCCCAAGTCTCTTTGAATCAATGCTGAGGCGTGTGGTAGCGGTGATCTCCAACAATGGCGGCTACTCTGGCTACCGATTCTGGCAGAAAACCCACTTCACAGATGTCTATAAATTTAATCATTTGATACTTAGTCAACATGTTATTTACAAAATAAATTTTGTGGTATCTCTTGTCTTTCTTGGTGTTGCATTTACGGTGGCCAGCAGTGTATTAAAGGACCTCTAAACACCTCACCACTAAAACCTCGCTATCTGAAGAGTAACTTTTTTTGGGAGATTTTGTTGGTACGACTCCCAATTATATATAAACGGGGGGAGGGGGACCCGACGCGCCAAGAACGAGTTGTTCGGTAGAGACAAAAATTGATCGGTAGGAAGATTATAAACAGAACAGAAAAAGATTAAAATTTCAAAAAAAAAAAAAAATTAATGATTTATTTCATAGTTGCAAAGTAAAGAGCTCAATAAGGTGTTGTCCCACCTCTAGCCTGAATGCAAGCTGCTACACGACGTGGCATAGAGGAATAAAGCACCCTGATGGTCTCCTGCTGTATTTCTTGTCAAATTTACTCCAGTTGTCGGGCCAGGTCATCAACATTCCCTGGAAGATGCAGTCGCCTTCCCATCATATAATAGGCATGCTCGATTGGAGAGAGATCTGGCTGGCCAAGGAAGCGTTTAACAAGCTGTAAGGCAGATCATAGCAATACGTGCCGCATGTGGTCTGGCATTAACTTGCTGAAAAATAAGGCCAGGGTACTGCAAAAGGAACGGTAGGAAAACAGTTCTCAGAATGTCGTCGACGAGCCGCTGAGCTGTAAGTGTGCCTCTAATGACGACCAAAGGGGTGCGGCTGTCAAAAGAAATGACACCCCAGACCATAACTCCTGGAGTGGAGTCCACTATTACACGCCTGTGTGGCGTGCAATAGTGAAAGCAGGATAGGCACGCTGCCCTGGGCGTCTCCCGACACGTCTTCGATGTTCGTCAGGACACGGTTGGAAACGATATTCGTCGATAAACACTGTACGTCCCCAATCAGCATGATTCCAACCTGATCGAGGCAAGCACCACTATAATCTGGCTCGACGGTGTGCAGGTGGCGTAGCGGTCGGTACGATGGTAAATTTCACTCTATCAGCCGTCTGTGAATGGTCATGGCGGGCATTCGTGTGGGGGTCGCACGTCTGATGGTTGATAACAATGAGCAGGCTCTGTGACAGTTGATCTGACAATCAATATGCCCTCCCAATCTGTTGTATCTCTTGGTCAACCGCCACCGTCATGACGCTGAAATCTCCCAGTGTCCACCCATTCTTGCCAGCATCTTCTAATGGCTGCATTGCTTCGACCCATATGACGAGCGATTCTTCGATTTGGCCAGCCTGCCTCTTTCAATCCAAGGATACGACCTCTTTCAAACTCTGACAGTTGATCTTAATGAGCCTGAATTCTGCGGAGGCATTTTTTCAGTCGTTGAAAGGTATCCTAAATCGCAATGTAACAGAAATTTTGACCATCAGATTGAGAATCGCTTCTTCTACCTCTTATTCATTCACTCACTCACTCACTGGACACCAAATTTTAATCATTTGCATATTCTGTACTAATGTCTTCGCATACGAAATTTCATTACAATTGGGCAACTTCTTGATGTGTCGGGTTTTTTTTTTTTTGTTATAGTGTATATATAAAAGGTTCATTTCACAGAAATTGCAGAATGAAAAACTTTAAAAGCCTGATATTTAACAAGTTTTTAAAAAGAATCGGCAACTTGAGTACTGACGGGTCACATGTGGCTTGCGAGTTTGACACTCCTGCTCTACAGCAAAGATAAGGTATTTCAATCCATGTGTTTTCTTTCTCAAAAATATTCAAATTTTAAAAAAAGTTCATTTTAATTACGAATGAGGGAAATTTCCCTTTCAGCATGTGATACGAAATAGTTTATGATTGATTGATTATTAACGTCGCACTGTTCAGCTGCACGAGGGCTTTTGGCGACGGACCACGTAATTTTGAACCATGGTCAAGTGACGTGGACGACACCTGAGCTGGCACCCCCTCTCCTAACTACCACACCACACCAACGGGAGGACGTTTCAGCTCTCGACAGATTTAACGTGCATCGCTGCCCTACACGGCGGGTCTTTAGTGGTACTGGGCTCGAACTCGTGATAAGGCAAGCCACGGTCCGATACCTATACCACTCGGCTACCGCGGCCACGAAATAGTTTATGATTAGTAAATGCAGATATAACTAATAAAACATTGACACTCACTTATGGAGGGGGAATATACATGGGAAAACATTTAAATTATTGAATATTCTCAAGATAAATACGTTCATCAAGATTTTATTAGACAGAAAATCAAAAAATCATTTTTTGAGCCGCCAAAATATGAATATTTGCCAAAATTAAATTTATAATTATTTTGTATATTTTTTAGAAAAGTCATGCACATAAGAGAATACTAAAAAAAAAGAAAAACTTTTAAGATTTATTTTAATTTTAATGTCTCATACATCGAATACAAAAACCACATGAAAAAATACTTCAAACACTAGCACCATTTTTTACAAACACATAAAATTTGTTTATAATATTTTACTTTTGTAAACTACTTATTAGATAAATTTAACAAATTATGCTTCCATACATAGCATATCTTCTATCACAAAAAGGAAGTATCTAAAACATCTGCATTAAGCACACATTTTTGTCTAGTGTAAATACCAGATATTTTAAAACCTATATTCCAGTGTTTGTGCTGCAAATACCTAGAGTGTAGTTTTTTTCGAAAAAAAAATGCCTAAATACAAAATCAATTAAAAACAACTGAAAAATACAATCAAGAAGTTCAAACGAAATGAAGTTTTTAGTGTTCTTCAGCTCTATCAAATTTCATAGTCCTTTTAAACGTGATAGTTTAATATCAATGAATAAAAATACTGTTAACATGAACATTTTAAGAAAACACAAAGCGATATGCACACAGCACTAAGATGTATATGTAAATCATCACTTGAAATCTACTGAAAGAAAAAGGGGTAAACATTCTTTACTCTCTCAATTAGATCATTCATTGATCAATTTATCTAGATAAAAGCATTAAAAAAAAAGGTTACAAATTTCAATATATATATATATATATATATATATGAAATACCTTTTTCCCTCTTTATTATCACTACCTTTCTCTTCATAGCCTTAGGCACTTACCTGGTCATGACAAATGAAACACTCACTAGATTGAAAGTAATGGTTATTTCTTAACAGTTGAAATAAATAACTTAAAATGACTATAGAAATAATTAAATTATATTAATCAGTAAAACAATTAAGATAACTAAAAAATAATGCAATCCCCTCTCCAAAAAAAAATCTACTGTTTAATATAAAAGAGAATTTTCCTGTAAGTAAAAATATGTTTTAAGATCTTATTTTAGGATACCAACAAATTAACATCTAAATTTTAAAATATGATTTTTACCAATACCTTCAGTATTCAATGCAAGCATTTCACTGTAAAACAAATACCGAGCCCCATTTTATTTCCGAAAACTTTCTGATTACTCACAGATTTAAGTACACATAAATACATACATACTAGTATTGAATAAAATCAAATATACAAATAAGATGATTTTCTTTTATAGCTCATTTCAATCATAGTTTGCAAAATATTCAAAAAACATTCATACAAAGATAAAATCACAGAACAGTATCAATTTTAAAACAAACATTATGCATAACCAGTTTATAATTGCATGAAAAAATAACAAATAATGTAACAAAAACATTAAAAAACATCTTAAACGAAAATATTTATACCCTATTTAAAAAAAAGACAAATATCAGCTATTGTTTATTTTTCAGACCATTACTATAAATGTGTGTGTGTGTAATCCAAATTCCTTTTATAACATTTCAAATTTTACTACTTTCATAATTTAATAAAACACTTGCACTGAAAATGCTATTATTGTACAAGAATTATCACAACTTTGTAGGAATTTTTTTCCTCTAGCAAATTGTACAAAACTCTAAAGAGTACACATATACAAAAATCAGTTGTTTGGTAAGACATAGCTAACATAGATAACTAACTATAACAAGCTAGATGAACAAAAGTGACACTTATTTCCAAGAAACTTTCAGAATAAAAATTTAAAAATGCACCCTCAAAAATTATCAGAAGTTTAACTTTGTGTTTCAATCACAAGAGTATATCAATTTACAAAGAATTACTATAAGGTCACATATTTTAGTCAAGGAGTGAAACAAAGCAATTTAAAATATACTTCAAAGAATACAATACAGAAAATTTATATTTTAGTGATTTTTCAAACCTAACATTTACAACACAGGCCTTCTCAAAAACATAAATCTGATTCAAGAATTATTTTTCACATCATAATTTGAAAAGCTTTGATTAATTTCAGAATATTAATGCCAATTTTTCTTGTACAAATGAAACTGAAAACTCCCCAAATCTGATAAAACTGGGGGAATACTTTGATACACATCTTTAATACAAAATTAAATGATACTTTTCATAAATGCATGTAACAAAAATTAAATATTTTATGCTTGCCAACTTAATTCTCCTTAAATCCCTCATAGTTATTTAGGTACAATTAATTAAAGTCGACATTCTGAGCAAAAGCCAATCCTTAATAATCCAAACATTTATGACACTGAAATTTAAAATTTTCCATGCAAAACATCATAAAGTATTTACCATATTTTACACAAAAGTTAATCAGTAAATCCCAAATGAATATGGATAGATATCACACTACACTGAAATTTAAATATAAAGCAATATAAGTACAAGCCTGTAGGAACTTGTGTTACATTACAAGCACATAACTGTCATTTCCAAAATGAGAATAAAAACTTAAAATAATTACTAATCAAAACAAAAACAAAATATTCTATTTAAAAAAAAAGCAATTATCTGAATTGCTATGATTTAAGAAACATTTTTGTACAACTGGGGAAGGGGGCATACTAATGCAGAAAATAATGAGTCTCATTAGCAAAGGAAAATTTGTGATTGACCTTGAATAAACAAACTTTCACAACACGTATCTCATGTTCATATTCCTCTGCATTACAATATAAATTTATTTAACAAAATTTATTATTAAAAACATAAGAATCACATTTTAGAAAATATCACAATTTTAGTATTAAGAAACATGAATTATAATCGACTGAATACATAAATACGACAGAAAAAAAATCCCTTTTAAGCAATTCAACTGCATACAATAAAAACTGTGGACAATAGCAAGTCTTATGAAAGGGCTTTAAAAATTGAATTTTTAATAAATGGCATGGGGATAAGAAATCATTTTTTCAATCAATAACATTTACACATGTCAGGTACTCATTATTAAAAACTAAATTTTTGAAAATTTTGTTGAAACTTTTACTAAAAATATATATTCAAATAAACTGTCACAATTATATTATCTTCATATTAATCATTGGCCAAAATTTAAGCATGTAGTATCCATATATCCAGATAGTAAAAACTGGTAGAGAAATAATATATAATTTGAAATTCATTAAAACTGATCACAAAAGGAGATTTCATCATCCAAGGAATTCTTACTGTCAGTCATTTCTATGGGAGATAAAGAATGTCTTTTGATAAATAGTACATCAATAAACAATGTTGTAAATTAAATCAATTTGGAGTATAATTATTCATTATCTAGCTCGGGTAATTTTAAATATATTTTAAAGTAACTGAATTGAATAAATTTCTTAGCATTTCTGCTCAAATAATTCATTTTCATTTCCCAAAATGTACAAAATTCCTTTCATGAAATTTACATGTTTTATTGAGAACTGTGAAATACATACACACATACAGATACTTTGCTGAAAAAATTTTATAAGAACTCATTCTTATAAATAAAAATAAAACAAGATTTTAAGAAACAATTTTTTTTTCATCTTAAGAATCAATGTAACGAATGTTATGTCCACAGTAAGTCACTGTACAAGAATAGCTTTTACATCCGAGAAAGGTTTCCTCATTTTAAAAAATAAAATTAAAAATCAATAACTTATAGCACTTTCCCTCTCTCAATTAGTATTTATTAACTTAAAATATTTTTGAATGTACATGCAATTCAAAATAACATATACATGAAAAAAATTTGTAATACATAATACAGAGTTAAAAGATTAATGTTCCAAGATTTTTGAATTACAATCCAGTTATTATTACTCATAATCGAAATCTGTATACTATTGAGAACTGGAAAAAGAATACCATAGAGATAAAAACTAAGTCTTTCTTATAGTATTTGCTTATGTTCAATTTCATTGTCTTTTCTTTAATTTCAGATCCAAACCGAAAGGAAACATACACATAGCATCCCCCCCCCTTCTATTTTAAGCTCCGTATTATTTAAGAAAATATTTTCTGAAAATTCAAATTTTTTTAAAAAATCCACAAGAAATAACATTTAACAATTTTCATTCTTTTAAATAAAATGAAATTATATTACAGAAACAGATTATATGAGCCGCCAATCAATGTGTGCTTTTGAAAAAGTGTCTTTTAAAAAATGTCTAAGCTTTATATACAATGAAAAGCCAATTACATATGAACATCCTTCAATAAGCTCGCCTGGAAACGAAACCAAGGCGCATACGTTACTGATGTATATAAAGCACTTAAGCATTGCCCCACACACATAGAATTTAGCAATACAATAAGAAATGCAGCTGATTTATCAAATTTCGACAAAGATCCAATTGTTATAACTCGGTGCTAGGGAACATCAATTATAGAGATGGTTAGTTTGGTGGGCTGCTTGTGAGCAACCGTTGTGAGTACTTATCGATAATGGTGCAAGGATAGCGAAATAAGCCACCAGACAGTGGTTTACCAGCCAAGGCATACTTTAATGTCTCACTGTTCAGCTACACAAGGGCTTTTGGCAATAGACCTCGTAATTTTGAACCGTGGTCAAGTGACGAGGATGACACCTGAGCTGGCATCCCCTCTCCTAACTACCACACCACACTAATGGGAGGACATTTGAGCTCTCGACAGATTTAACGTGCATCGCTCCCCTACAAAGCAGGTCTTTAGTGGTACTGGGCTCGAACTCATGATATGCCTGCCATGATCCGATACTTTGACCACTGGGCTACCGCAGCCCTAGAAGAGAGGGGAGACAGTAACTCATTGTTCACCATAGCCAAAAGTTTACAACATCCGATATCACCAACAGCTGCAACACTGGTGACCCATATGTTGTGTGTTAACACACAGGGCTAAGTAGGCAGCTGCATGAGAGCCTACATTGGCAGTACTGAATTGCATTCCAGCGCTGACAGCACATCATCCCCCAAAAGTACTGCAATGAGCCATGAAACACTGGTACTGGATCACAGAATGGAAAAAAGTTGCCTGGTTTAACAAATCACGTTTTTTGGTCCATCACATGTGTTCTTATTGGGAATCAAAACATAACTGACCAGATACAAGGCGGTGTTGGCAATATTACATGGCAACAGTGTTCCCAGTGGATGGCAGCATTTACCAACAGGATAACGTAACATGTCAAACGAGTCGAACCATTAGGGAGTAAAAATGAAAACATTCTGGTGAGTTGAAAGTCTTTTCTTGACCTTCAAATTCATCTGACATGAAATTAACAGAAATTATGTGGTTTCACCTGCATAACCAAATTCTTGCCACTACACTGCTACTTCACAGTGAGTGGCAATTGCAAGACCAGTTGGTGGTGCCTGGTATCCAATACCTCAAACTACCTATCAGCATTTTCTCAAGTCTATGATACACCGGGTTTTGGCATTTTTCAGCGTGAAAGATGATCCTACAGCAGATTAAACAGGTGGTCATGATGTAATGGCCTTTCAATGCATATATAACCTTAAAATATATTCAAAATTTACTATCATAATAATATGGTAAAATTCAAAATTTATGAAAAATTCAAAAAAGCTAACAATGTAATACTCAGGCATCTATTTTATTTATTGATCACACATAAAAATTTCTTTTTTGAAATTACTTATTTATACACAATTCACATATTCAATTAAATCATATCTTCAGTAACAAAAATTTCATAAGAGAATTTAAAAGATACATAACTTTGACAGATAGCACCTCAATATATGTACAATACAGATGGAATATTATGAATAAAATAAAATCATTACAAAATTTATATAAATACTGAATGAAAATTTAATAAATGGGGAGGAAAAGTTGCATTTTACAAAATTAAAGCTGTGGAATTCTGCACAAGCTATCTGAATAGTGTTGATTTATATTTCTTCTCTTTCTGTTTTTATAGGTAAAATTCTTAACTTACCATCAACAGTCATATTAAAAAAATACAATGCTTCAAATGTGTCCTGGTACAATTATATAATAAAAAGAAATAAACCAGAATAGATATTACATTACAGACATTGACATACACAGTTTTTCTACAATACATGACACATATCACTCATTAAATCTATGAATTAAGTGATTTAATTCCAATGACATGAAGTCTTGTTAATCACTACTTAAGTATCTGGAACACCACATAAGCATTTTGCTCTCATAAATTAAGAGTATACAATACCAACTTGCTAAAGGATAATGCTCCTTCCAAAACATTATACATATAAACTATCCACTCATATGGACAAGCTTATTAGAAAAGTTGGATATTTGCAGAGATATGATTGGAAATGAAAGTTATATTCATCAGAAATATACTTCATTTTAAAAAAAAAATGCAATAAAATTTTTGTTCATATTCACTCTTTTTGTAATTAAAAAAAAAACTTGCATCCATGCTGATTACTTTCCTTTTTGGTGATAGTTCAAAATAACTTTAGATATTTTACTTCCTCTTTTACATTCAAAAAGGCTATTTATTAGATTGAAAACATAATACTTGCAATTCATACATTTTCATTTATGTAGCTGAAATGCACACCCAAATAATATATTTAACTTTATTTTCAAATAAAGATATGCATAAATTTACAGGAAAAATTATCTATTATCTAAATTAAATAAATGTAAAAATGCCAACTCAAAATGCAATAATTCATTTTTACACTAAATATAAGCATCACTGCACATAAACATTTTCTTATTTAAAAAATATATTTCTGAAATTTGAAATCTTAGAATTAATTATGTAGAACGTTCTAGTTGTAGTTCTTGGCTGTTTTATATTACCATTTATATGGTAAATTATTAAAAAAAATTCTAAATGTACCTGCAGATAAATAAAAGCATTTTAAAGAAATAACAGTTTTACGTGATTACTTCACTTAAAAGAATTTGGCATTTTTACAGAAATTTTTGGCTATATAATCAAACAAAAATTTAAACATTAAATAAAACAACAGTAACATCAGCATTTGCAATATCAGTACAATATTGCAAATGCTGACGTATTAGATTTTTCATTCCTTTCTGTAAAAAGTATGCAAATATAACCAAAGATACAATTTAAGCATTCATTTATATTATTGGGAAGAAATAAGTAAAAGAAAGAGTCTCAAAATTCATTATCTCTAGAAAATTTATATGATAATTATAATGAAAGTCAATAACATCCAGAACATAAAGTAAAAATTACAAAAAAATTTCGGTAAAGAAATAATGGAAAACCATTACTTTGAAAAGTACATTTAAAGCATTTAAGTCATATTTTAATTTCTCCATAAGAGCAAGTGCTTAAACTTCAAAAGGCAGTTGGAATATTTTATTTAATTTCAGTCATATCTGACTATTAACTTAATGTTGTCATTCCTGTCAGCAAAATATTATAGCATCCTATTTATAAACTATCAATTTCAGCAAACAGATTGACAGTGAAAAAATTCTGACATTAAAGATTGAACAATGACATTTTATCAAATATTTAAGGAAATAAATTTTTGCATTTATTTTATAATTTAACTAATAGCATACACATTCCTAAAACTTTTAAAAATTCCTAGATATCTTTGTTACCTAACTGCTATAACTTAAATGTTTCAAGGAAAATAAAAATACGTTATGAAAATCTTACATGAAAACTGATAATATCGAGGAACAAAAAAGTCAAATGTTTTATTTCAGTTGTATAAATGATTATCACTTCAAAATAAATTTGCAGTTAAAGTTTTTACATAAAATATAACTCACAATTATAGAAAAAAATATCTGCAAATACCTAAAAAAAAAAATTTTTTTTTTTTAATAGAATGAAGAACGAAGACAATATTAATACAACCATTACAATATGTACTTTCTAGACACACAGTAGCAATAACTTTAAAGAGTGCATGAAATCTTTCAAATATAAATATTTTAACATATAACTTTTTTTATTGAACTCTCAAACAATTTTTTAAAAACATCCAATAAATAAATGCAACATTTAATAAATAAATGCAGCTGCCTTTCCAGCATGCGACATGAATACAATTTAGCCACACATGGGGGAAAAAAACTAGAACTTTTAATAAAAATAATTATGTTTAATCACTAAACTGAAAACAAAATTGTTATTGCTAAAAATAATAGAAATAACATTTACTGACCAAAAACATAGCAATGAACAATTCTTTAAATTCAGTCAGATTTCTGTTGCCTTATCAGAAATAAAAACAAAAAACAGCACAAAACAAACTAAATTACTAATACATTAACAGATCTTTCCTTCCAAGTCTTTAAAAAACATTTTCAGCACCTAGATACAAATTACAAAAGCAGCACAAAAAAAAAAAAAAAAAATAAGTGCTTTAAGTTTAGCAGTTCAAATGCCTTAAATTTGAAATATCTACAGCATGTGTCTGTATCCTTTTACATAAGAATGTAGGAAATCCCAAATAACATGTAACATTTTTTAGGGCTCAACATAAAATATACCAAAGAATTTTCAGCTTTTTAAAATTGCATCAAATTTCAGCTAAAGTGATTATACTTATTTTGATACTATGAAATTTAAGAAAGAACAATAAATTTAAAAAAAAGTTCACATAATTGTTTATACAAAATATCTAAAAAGGTAATACCACAAAAAGGCATTCATGGGAATTTGGACACTCATTTTACATCAATGACTAGGTCCCTACAAAAAATTCACACTTCTACTTTTCATTATGAGACAATTTCTATAAAAAGAGAAAGATGGTCCCTTTTCTTATTTACAATATCTTAAAAGGGTTGCATTTCCCTTTCAAAAATACTTTGAAACCATTACTGCTTATTAATAATGTACAAAGGTCAAAGCAAATAACTACTTACCAAGTGAAAACGATTATTTATTAATACTCACACAACCTTTACACATACACACAAGTATATATCATTATATTTCATTTTAATATGTAACTGTATTAATATATATATTACTAAACTATTACTCAAAAAGAATATCTGCTTCTAAAAATGTAACTGTACACCTTATCAATGGAAAAAACCGGATCACACTGTTCTTTATTAAAACTATCATGTTTTAAATTACAAAACTTAATATGAAGCTGTATACCCAATTCTGTTTTAACATTTAATCTAATTTTACACAATTTTGTGTAATCGAATTAGGAAGAAAAAATATTAATCTCCTTTAAAATACATATTTTCATCTAAAACGAATGACAAATTCTAAGAAAATGTCGCTCTAATTTTATTTTTTATAACTGTAAAAATGGAGATGAGGAATGCAATGAAAATTCATTTGTGAGAATTACCTAAATTTAATAGCCCCTTCAGGACTGGCAAAAGGAGAAAGAAACGTTTTCCAAGGGCCGCACATTTCGAGAATATACGCATGTATGGGACCAGGCGAATTTCACTGCGCTAAGCCTAATTTCATTTAAAAATTCCTATAAAATCTTTAATGCAATCAAATACGCTAAAATTTACAATCTATTGTCACTGATGATACAGAACAAAACTTTCACAATCTTTTAAAAAAAATATAGCAATTTTAAAAAAATGTGTCATCATTTTAATAAAAAGTACTCTTTTCGCCATGATAGTTAAAATAAAATAGATGCAAAACTTACAAAATACTCTCTGGGAAATCCCAAACGATAAATTTACTCTCACATAAACTTGTTTAGGCTTGAACTGATACTAATCTTTTAAATAACAGCTAATATATCTTTTATTTATTTTTAATTAACCCTTATAGCTTCCTTAGTATCACATTAGTATTATATATTCTGTTATGGTTATGACAACTATGTGATAATGAAAAAGAATCACATTTGTTCTTACTGAATTAAAAATTAATTAGTAAGAACAAACGATTACTTTTCGTTAGAAATGAGTCCTCACATTTGTTTTATGAATATCTGCTTGCTAAACGTTTTTGAGAATAAATATTATTGTTATACTGAACAAAAAAAAATGATAAAAGAAGTCTGATGCCCAATAATCTAATAAGCTTTCAACTAAGTCAAAATATATAAACAGAAATCCAGAGCGCAATAAATCATAAACCCTTAAATACGCGAAAAAGTTAAACCTGTGCATTTGTTTACATTCATAAATTTTCTGGATCTAATTAAAAAAACTCGAAGCCGAGAGCACATATTGAGCTTTGTGAAACATTATTCAGAAAAAAAAGGACTTTAACCGCCGTTTAGTGCTTTTAAAAATTAATATAAAAACATTCCTAACTCAAATCACACCGGTGTGATCATAGACCTCAGAGCAGGAAAAGTGCAATCACACATATATGATACTGTGGGCCCTGGAGGAAGAAACATGTGATCACATGTGAGATCATGGTCCTGAACAGGTTAATAAGGAATTTTGTCTGTGATGCATGTATCAAGATATCCAGCTCACTATTCCAAACATAATGATCCCAGTACCTGAAAATAAGAAAACTCTGAACGATACACCTGGTGTTTAAAACCTCCAGCTGATTGCTATTTCTAGCTGTATTATTTATGTTACTCCCCAAAGAGAGAAAGCACATGCTTAAAGGATTATTTTACCTAATTTTGGTGTTGATGAATTAGTGACATGTTTACTTTTCAAATGATAATTTTCTTTGCAATACACATATACAATCTTCATGAAATAAAATGTTTAAGGTCCCTAACATAAAATTTGTGCTTTACTTTTTATGATTTCTAAGGACTGGAGCAAATTTTCTATTTTTTCATAGATACAATATATATATATACACATGAATTTTAATTACATCTATTTGAGATGTAAAAAAAAGTAAATATGTTAAAACAGAATTAGGTGTTCTTTAACTTAATCCTACCATAAAATTAGCACTAATTTTAGAAACACTAAAACATCACAAGTTTTAATGAAAATGAAGTCTAATTTTTAATTAATGTGTCTAAAAGTCACTTATTTCACATTATAATTCTTACAATCCAACTAAAAAACTGCAGTTTTTACAAACAATTTAACATTGAGTTGTAAGGAAGAAGCATTACAAAAGGATTTATTTACAAATAGAAGATAATATTTCTCCTCCAAAAAGTCTTCATAAAAATTAATCACTTCAAAATATCTGTAATTTAACGTCAAAAGTGATTTCAAGTTATGGAATTAATTACAAGGCACATAGGGATACGTTAATATGATGCGAGAGTTTTCAAACTATGTGTGGGGGGGGGGGAGTGTTTTCAAGCTTTAAGAAAAGAAAATTTGCACAAATTAAAGAAAAGGTTGTTTCTTTATATAATATAAAAGTATGTATAATTATGAATATAATGCATAATATGAATTTTATAATTATGAAAACTGAAATAAAAAAATATTCAAGAGTTGTAAACAAAGTAAACTTTAAAATCTCATAAAAAGGAATACATTTTGAAACATAACTCCACATTTTAAGTGAACAAAAAATATGTTTTAAATTATTTAACACTTGCAGTAGTTGAAATTGATTCCAACCTGACATTACTACATCAAAAAAGAGAAAGTTTTGATGCAATTAAAATGATATTTTTACACATAGTAAGAATACTCTGACATATAATAATAGCATTTGTAACATACAGGGAAAAGTATTTAAACTCATCATTCACACTGAAGATAACCTACTTAAGACTGCAGCATTATTAATATTCATCAACAAATCAATCAACAGTAAACAAAATACAATATATAAACATTAGTGATAATTATTTAGTTTTTGAAGAAGGTACAATCATGTATAAATACAACACAACACTAAATAACGTTATTGCACATTTGATTGATACTTCATAGGGAAAAAATAATTCCTCTGCTCAAAAAGTATACTGATTTTAATATCTGTTATTACAAGAAATTATTTTTTTACAATAATTAAGAAACACTGACAAAAGAGCAAAATTATTTTTAGTCACACCTTTTGCACTAAAATATAAAAAATAGCCAAATACAAAGCACATACAAATCCACAAATTGCATAAATACAACCCCATATGAATTGCAAGCAAAAACAAAACAAAAACATTGTTTTACAATAAGTAAAATATTACACAATAACCAACAGGAATTCGAATTTCAAACTATGACATGAATAACTAATGATGTACAAAAACTGCTTATCTTGTCTCTATTTGAGAGATGTTCTTCCATATAACATTCACTTAAAAATTATACATTAAAACTGCAGTTGGAATTTCCCTACAAGAAATATCAATATTTCATATATGAAGGAACTCATATCCAAATACAATTTAATTTTTGAAGCTCTTAAAAGGATAGCTTGAACCAACAAGCATTTTGTAATTTAAGTAGAGAATTACAAAACTGTAACAGGTATCGGTTTTTTCCCAGACTCTAAGCCTGCGATTTCTTCCAAATCGGTTGCATCTGCAGTTAATGCTTTGCTTTTATCACCATAGCCTCTAATTTTTTTCTCCCTCCAACGGTACCAAAAATAGACACAAACTCCAATTATAACCAAAATGAGAACACCTAAAACAATACCAATAATACTTGGCACAGATAATGGTTTAACACCTGAAAAAATGTATAAATGATAAAGAATTAGCACTTCTTAAAAATTAAAATACAATAAAGTAAGACCAGAAGCAGAGCCATGCATAACCACATAAATTAAAAATTCATTATTAAATTATTAAGTATGCAACAGTATTTAATCAATTTATAAGCAAAAAAGCATACAAATTTAAGAAGTTAATTCAAGGAGTAAAATCATTTACAAAAACAGCATAAGAAAAATAAAATGTTTTTGAAGAAGAAATCACCATTGCATGCATCATTTTATGTACCAAAGGATTTTTCAAAAATAGAAGAGCCATTCATAAAATTATATTTAATGTGTGGATTTAAAATTGAGTAGTTTATG
>BMAV01001458.1:656705-697525 GCA_019973955.1 Trichonephila inaurata madagascariensis | reverse complement strand
GTTTTTTTTTTTTTACGATTTTTCAAAAAATACTCAAAATTTTATTTAAATACTTAATAACTTCTTCATTTATAAAAAAAAAAATCTCAAGGAGCTTTTTTTCCGTGTGTAGAACAATATTATACTTAATCTGTACAAAATTGATAAAATATCTTAAAAATTATGGTTTTTAAAAAAAATGTGTTTTTCGTCTTTTCCCCCTTTTGCGAGAAATATGTAAGCATTACTTTTTTAAAGTTTTTTGTTCAAAAATTACCGTTGTTGTTTGCAATCGATATATGAAGTTTGAAAGCATTAACTTAAAAATCTCCCCCCCCCCCAAAAAAAATTTTTTTTTAACTTTAACAAATAACGCAATGTGTAAATGAACAAATCCTTTATTTTTAAAGGTCAATTCAATGCCTTTCCCGGTAGGAACCTATAGCGCTTTATAAAACGGTGGTTTCTAGGTTCGAAACTGAAAAGGATATTCAATTTCACATTGCATTATCTGTTAAAGTTTAACATTTTTCTTTGGGCTTTATTTTTAAGTTATTCCCTTGAAACTTTATATTTCGATTGCAAGCAATGGTAATTTTTAAACAAAAAATGTAACAAAAATAATGCTTAAATATTTCTCGCAAAAAGGGAAGAAAACGAAAAACACAATTTTTTTTAAAAAAAACCGTAATTTTTAATCTGTAAAAAAATTGAAAAAATTACTTAAAAATTACGGTTTTTTTTTTAAAAAAAATTGTTTTTCGTTTTCCCCCCCTTTTTGCTAGAAATATTTAAGAATTATTTTTGTTTAAAAATTACCGTTGTTTGCAATAGATATATGAAGTTCGAAGAGGCATTAACTTAAAAATAAAGCCAGAAAAAAAAAACTTTTCATTTTTAATTTGTCACAATTCTGTATGATGTTATTTTATTTATTTTTTTTACAAAACGACGAAATTTTGCATATAAATAAATGAATTTAAAAAAGGTTTATTGATTATTAAATCATATTTCAGAAAATTACTTTGCATTTTAAAAAATAAAATAATGACTAATTATAAAAAAAATTCATATATTATACTTCAAAAATATAATTATTAATAAACAATACTTTTTGTAAATTTTGTAAGAAAAAAAACATTAAATATTATTTTATATAAAAATCAGTTACAAAAAGTTTTATAAAATGATATACAATATTTTATAAATAAGATATTATATAAATTATTATAATAATACATAAAATTATTGTTAAAATAATGAATGTTGGTTTTGTATAACATACTTTTTTAAGTCAGATACGTGTTTGAATAATTTATTAAACACAGTGGAATGAAAAAGGTTAAAATTAAAATAAAATATCAAAATGTTTTTATCATATCGTTGTTTTTTATTATTCAGTACATATATATATCTAGGCTTCTCCCATACTGTTTTTTTTTCTAACTTATATATATATTTATAAGTTTAATCAAACATTCAAATGTTCAGAAAAAAGCAATCGTTTCAATAGCTATCTGTAAATTTTCTTTTATTTATTACCGTATTTTCCTGTATATAATCCGCGGATTATGTGTTAAAAAAGTTTCAAATTTCGTTGTGCGTATTATACGCCGCCGCAGATTATCTGAGAAAAAACATTCTAGATCAGAAAAGCTAACAATAAAGTTTTGAAAGAAATGCCGTTTATGTTTTATAAAATAAATAATAGATGGCGCTTTCGTGACTCGGTTCACGTAATTCAACCATAACTAGTTTTTGTCCAATTACATTCAAGAACGAATTCGGTTCCTCGGAAGGAAAAAACAGTTACTAGTCGCTGGCGCCATTTCCAATTTTCTCTTGAATAGAGCTATTACGTCATTTAAAAGTTTTCATCATGTTGAAGCGAAAGCGTGTAAATTACACTGCAAACTTCAAGTTAAAAGCTATAGAGAAGGCTACCGAAGTCGGGAAGCTGCAAGGTTTTTCAACGTTGACGAATCGAATATTCGTTTGCGGAGAAAAACAAGACCCAACTTCGAAAATTGTGATCGACGTTAAAGAGCCAAGCATTGTGGAAAACCCACTGGCCAGAATTAGAGGAAGAAATAAATAAATGGATTTTAAAATGGACAATGGGAAAGCAGTATCGATCTTAATTTTTTTGCTGTTAACTTGCTAAATTAAAAAAAAGAAAGATTTTTTCCGCGTGCAAAATTGTTTGTTTAACAACTCAAAACATAGATGGCAGTAGCAAAGAATATTTTTGTTTTATTGAGATTATCGTAAAAAATATTATCATACATGTTTAAAAAGACGTTTCATAATAAATTTTGTTTTCTGTACAATTTTTTACTTCTGTTTTTAATTATACTGTGTATTTTTTATCTTATGTGAACCTCATTATCGGCAGTTTATATTTTAGATTATTCGCCGTAAGAACTGCCGCGGATTATACGGCGCTGCAGATTATACAATGTTTTTTTTTTACTCGGAAAAAAAGGCTTTGCGGATAATACGCCGCTGCGGATTATATACAGGAAAATACGGTACTTATAGAAATTTGATTTTAATAAATATATATATATATTATATGTGTATATATATATATATTAAAAGAATTATTTCTATTATTTCATTACTACATGAATTCTTTGTTAATTAAAAAGTACATCGTTTATATTTTGGATCAAAATACATTTTAGGGACATTTTTAAGCTAACTATATGAAAGGATTGATTGATTCATGAAAATCTGAAATTTTATTATTTTAGATTCTTAGAAACTAACTATTATTAAAAAATGATGAACGCTTTTTGTTTTACTCTTAGCATCAGAATCGTTTTCTTTTTATTGCTTCACATTAATAATTTTTTAATTCTAAAGTAATATTTTTTTTATAAGTCATACATCGAAATTTGAAGCTATATCTTATCTGTGAGAAGGAAGGGAAGATAGAACAATAATTTTACACTAAAAAAAACCGTGTTCGGGCTATAGAGAGGGGAAAGAAACCTGTCTTAAATTAAAAATAAGTGGAATGGACCAAATTTCAAAAAAAGGGAAATTTTTTTACATAATTTTAGAAATCATTCACATTGTGCGCATACAAACACACAGAAATGCTGGTGTCATGATGAAAAGAGAAAGCCCGAGCTAAGCGGTGGGGAGGGGGGAGGTTGGAAGTCATTTTGAAAAAGAGCAATAGAAGTGCTGATTTTGTGAAAGAATGGGAAAATTTATAAAAATAGAGAAAGCCTGTGCAACGTCGAGCCATGCAGCTAGTATATAATAAAAAAAGAGGAAGGTTACATTTAAGACATTTCGACAGACTGAATTGAAACACATCCTGCCCTTTTTTAAAGGTATAAGTCGACTCAAAAACAGTAGTTATATTCTGATCGTTTAGTCTCTTGAGTTTTCAGATAACACGTTCATTTTTCAAAACCCAAGGTATATCAGTAGCAGAAGCATCTACAGGCATCATTGCACTCTGAGACATCAACAGTAGATGAAGGAATTTTATAGTATGTGAATCAGCACACACACATCCAATGGAACATCATTAGACACTGTAGTTTCATCAGAGTGAAATTCCAAAAGCAAAAACTCTGAATAAGACGAACAATTTCAGAATTATAGCATCCCAATTTTAAGGTACAAACTTTACCATCTTGCCCAGAAATCAGCCTAATAATTTTGCCTAAAGGCCCATAAAGCTTTTTCTAGTTAGGAATTCTAAAATTAACTGACCGACTTAAAAAGTAGTTTATTTTTGCACTTACAGTGTGCTAGATATTCTTTTCTGTTAAACAGTTTATAAAAATTAGTTAATGTTTTTCCAATTTCCGTTCTGTGATCTCGGATTCGAGTCTCAAATCCGGTTTGAACCAGATCCGTTGATGTTTAGTCACCTGCAGTTGGCAACTCCTTAAATGCAAATGAGGACGTGTTATAAATTTAAAACCCAAGACATCACCCGAATAACGGTGAGGTAATTAGAGAATTTATCTGAATACCATGTTTCTCTTATTTAACATTAGGGTACAAAATTTTTTTTCTCTTGCAATCCGATCTTTAGCTTCACAAAACAAGTCATTCATCAGCCAAGTTTAAGAATCCACAGAAGCCCTTTTGAAACATCAATCAATTTACATTAAAAAAAATGTTGTGGACAGCAGCCAAGACAAAACATTAGTGGGATTTATTTGCCCTGGAACATGCATCCAGTTTTCTGACAAAGCAATTTTGCCTATTGCCTTAATTCAGTTTGAAGCAAAAATTGGTCATTCTCCATAATTCTTTATCCAATGGAGGAATATCACAGAGCATTCAATATATTATAATTAAACCAGGTATACCAAATGAATGTTTAAAAGTTTTAACTAAGCTGCCTCCCACACAAGCCTAACTAAGGTATTGCCACTGTTTTAATTGGCACTACTCTTAGCACTAGGCAAATGTAGTTAGTTTAATACCTGTTGCCAATTTGGCCCTAACAAAAATACAGGCAGTATAAGCACTTTTGGATACATCAACAAAAACATGTTCTGAATAAATTTCACAATACCAATAAATGTAAAAAAGTCAATTTGAAGTAAAATGTTACATTTCAAATTTCACCGCTTTACAGTGATATTTATGTTGAACTACAAAGCTGCACAAGAGTTATTGACAATGGACCTCGTAATTTGAGCCATGGTCAAGTGATAAGGGTAACATCCAAGTTGGCACCCCTCTCCTAACTTCCACATCACACCAATGAGAGGAAGTTTGAGCCTCAACATATTTAACGGGCATTCGCCCCCTCAGCACAATGGTTCTTCATCGGTACTGGGCTCAAATTTCACCAAAACAGCATCTTTAATGCATATACTTCTATGTAACAACTTACAAGAATATGCCAGAGCCTATATAATAATAATAGCAAAAGGTTACCGTTAAGACTTTGGACAAACAGGATCGAAACAACTATTTTTAGTTATTAAGACAAAAAAAAAAAAAAAAAAACTTCATTTTGATTTAAGTTGTTTAGTTAGAATTCTATGAAAACATAAGTTAGTACTTTGTCTTATAGGAAGGAAAAATACAAAGTTCCATAAAAAAAGTATATCATTACAAACATCTCTTTACAAAAGAACTTTTCAAATAATTTAAATAGCCCACAGCCATAGACCTTTATCAGGTCACTTTGTCCCAAAATGGGTTAGATAAGCCCATCTCTCCCCCCCCCCCAAAAAAAAGATACTTTTTACTAGCACAGTGATTTCTTGAAATTATATTAATGACCTTTTGTGCAAGAAAGAAATTTTTAATTTTAAAATAAAATGTAACAACAAACATTAACAAATATATGAAACAGACTAAATTGGGTTTTTTGGAAATTTTGTTGGAATAAGCAAATTTAAACAATACTCTTGCTTTGTCTCTCAATCTGTCAGATTTATAAGGATTTCAAATTTCTTAAATTCTATAAGCTACATTTAAAACATTAAGTCGATCATTTTTTTCTATACTGAAATTAACCATGAAATTTTTTTAAAAAATTCATAAAATGACTGGAATAAATAAAAACAAACTTTCGAAAGAGCAAAAGGAATAATTATTAAAAATATTAAATTACTATAATTGAATTTATTTTAGAATTAATTGATCTGCTAGTGTTTATATTGATATTTTACAGTTTTAGATTAATTATTTTACTCAGTCAATTGTTCCCTTTGAGTTTTTGAAGTTTAATTTGGTACTTTACCAAAATGTTTAAGAGAAGTAAAGAAAAAAAGTACTTAAAATATAAAAGGATTAAATTTAAAATTAATATTGCATTATACAGTTACTCTCATATTAAACAACACATTTTGACTTTTAATCCTGGAAAATGAAAACAAGTATTTTTTCACCCTTCAAGTATAATTCCTGGCAATAAAAAAAATTTAACATGTCAAAATTTATTTATGACTTCTAACATGTCAATTCTGAATAACTTTTTGCCTATATATTTGGTAAAGATTTTAAATGTAAAATGTATTTCTTTAATTTTGAGTTGGAATATGAATAATATAGTATTTAATGATACATTAAATGATTTTTGCAAGTATTTTTTGTATATGCATCAATACAAAATAAATATAGTGTTAACTTTATCTTAATAACAGCTATGAAAATATTCAGAAATTCACAATGAGTTAACTCTAGCTACAATATATGTATATATTCTTGAATTTCTAGATTATACACTTCCAAATATTGCTACAGTTAACCAGAATTATGTATAAAAATGAATATTTTACAGCTAAAAAGTATTCTAATAAACCCATATATGAAAATTAATCTTAAAAAATAATTCGTATCTTTTTTGTTTAAAGTATTTATAGTAAACTTCTTATAGCAAAAGGTTAAAATAAATACATGACTGTCAACAAGTATAAATAGCTGGTTGTAATTATTAAATTTATATACAATGACCTACATAGAAACCCCACAGGCTTGTTAAGTAAAGTGTACAGTCTAATGTAGGAACTTTATTGATTATTTATATGGGCCTATGTAGCAACATATGTCAAACCGTACAGGTGAAAATGTGTACATTCTATTAAAGTTTTTTATCACTTGTCTGTGTGACTCATATACCAAACTTGATTAAGTTCACGAGGGTTGTGCTACTCAGGAACAATGAGATAACACCAGAACATGTATACTTTGTAACATTTGTATGCAAATGAAATTGCAATTGATAATTATATAAAAATTTACATAGATTTACAATTCATGAGAATTCTGTTACAAATTGATTTGAATAAAAACTTAACATTTTGAATCTTCCATAATTAGAGAAATTTGAAATAGATGTTGCATTTCACATCTCATCAACAAAACAGTGAAGAAAAAAATGATGAATTATTTCCCAATATAGTATTAAACTTTTGATTAAAGTATTTAAGACATTCAAGAAATAAATTTTATCATATATTCTCCAAATTTCAATTGCATATTTTAATTTTTGTGAGAAAAATATCACTTATTAAAAATAATTAAATAGTCAATACTTTAATTATAAAACAAATAAGCAACGAATTCTTAATGATCTAGAAATTTATTTCAAAGATTGAAGTTATGTATTATGATGAATGATTTCCTCCCTCCTAAATAAAGACAACATCATGCATAGCCAAAAACAAAATGCTAATTTTTCATGAATTTTTAGTATACATATACATTCATTAGACATATTTTTAAACAATGAGAAAAACTCACAAATTGGAAGCTTATCGAGATCCCATTTCCCATTTTCCATGCAAAATAGGGTTCCTCTTCCTCTTAATTCATAACCATCTTCACAAGTATATGTTACTGAACTATTAATGCTTAATCCAACAAATATTCTCTCTCCATTTTTTATTTTTCCTGGATCATCACATGATGCTAAGTAAAAAAAAAAAATGTTAGTAAAAACACACTAAAAACAGCATTTTTATAAGTGAAAGTCTGCTTTCCCATTACTAGCACATACACACATTTCTCTTATCTATAACTTTTATACTCACAATAATACAGTTTTATGTACAAGGTGTCACAAAAATAGAGGTCAAGTGGGTATGGGGTGAAAGGTATCCTCTTGGGGAAATTAACTGTGGTTTGAGTTTAAAACCACTTTTGGTAGAGATGACTTAATTTTGTGGTAATGCAAATGCTATTTAAACCCTGAAAGAGGTGCATTAAACGTGAAAGGCGAGTCATTCGTCCTGAAGTTATCATTTGTCATTTGAGCACATAATAACAAATGAGCTCAAATGACATCATTTGAACTCTTGCTGCCATTCGGTAAAATGGAAATAATAGAGAAGTTGATTTGATGAGGACTATAGCAGTTTAGAAAAGTGCTGACAAGTGATCTACAAGCAGATCAAGAGATAAGTGTACTTCGAATAACTTTATAAGATAGATTAAGAAATTAGGATTGCTCCCAGTTATTAAACTGAAATTAATCATAAATTGATTAGTCTGAAATAAAAGCATTTTTATAACAATATCTGCTTCTTCAATAACCCCTACTACACCCAAAACCTCCGATTTGCGACCAGGTCCTCGTACAAAAGAAAAGAAATCAGTGCAAGCTTTTCCACAACAAAACAAAAAGCTTGGTTTAAGGAATGGGCTTGAAATAAGACCTGAGTACACTAATGATATGTTTGAAGTATTGTCGTAACTTTGGCCATGACAGTTTTTTAAATCTAGTTCAAGTTCTTCGTGCAAGTTGAGAACTGCTTCTTCCATACCAACAGGCATCAGCTGTACAGTCAAAAATAAGTGAAAAGTAATGTGCGAGTTTGATCTCTTAAGATTTCTTGCAAGACTCTTTTGCCCATTACATCTATGATCTCGCTACAAATGTTAGACAACATTTAAGATGTATTCCCTTTACATTAGTTTCCATATTTTGTCAGATGTTGGGCAAGAAATCGAACAAACACACTTATGAGTTCAAGGACTTTCAAGAAAAACCTTTTTGATGTAGATCCAAGCTTTTGGTCATTGCCACTGAATAGAGGGCATTTTGCTGACAAAAAATTTACAACAGAGACAACTCTATTAATGAGATCTTGCTAATACTTCACCTCTTAGTCAAACTGACTTTGGGCTGCATTCTGGACTGAACCCTATGCACTGATACATTTGCCCTATGGTCGTCTGACTTCTCATGCTGCGAAGTAAGCACGAAAGAGTTCTTCCAATGGTTATAGCCAGTTGCTAAAGCCCTCTCTTTCCCTCAGGCTGGAAGATATGGCAATAGAAACAAAATGCCTGGCCTTTCGATTTTGCAAAGAGGAACCAGTCCATCTTATACTTTTTTCCATTTGGTAGCTCACCAAACACTTTTGTTGAAAGTATGTGTTTAATTTTGAAACCTTTATAACAATGGTCTGAATTTGAAAAATCTGCTTCTCTGTCTTGAGTAAGTCAACATGCAAACCGTAATATTAAACGGAAAAATACTTCGACCGTTTGAGTTACCCAACACTTTAAGTGGAGACAACTTCTGACTAGTAGTCCAGCAACACCAGCTAAAGTAGCGGCACCAGGCGCTGCTAAGGGACCCAAATTCATTCCAGATTCACTTTTCTTTTCTTAGCCATGATATACAACTGAAGTTGATTTTTTATGTCATCGTACTTCTGTCAATGGCATTGGGTCATCAAAAGAAAGAATAAAAGCAATCGAAGATTTCAAGCTTCCTGAGACTGTAGAGGAGAGTTGCGAAGAAACTTAGGAGTTATCTATTTTTACCATGGGTTTATTCCTAATGCTGCAGAAAATCCAGCCATTCTAAGCAACTATTGGAAATGAAAGAAAAATAATAACAAAATTCAATAGACAGAAGAATCGGTTCAAGATTTGAAAATAGCAAGCAAGTGCTATGTAAAGCAACAGTGCTAGTTCACCCATTAGAAAATGCACACCTTTCCTTAATGGTGGCATCCATGCCATGCTGTAACATTTAGAGCATGGAATCAGGAAACTCCATAGTTTCTTTTCAAGAAAATTAACTGATGTCCAAAAACGATATACAACATGCGACTGAGAGCTGCTGACTACATATTCTTCTGTGAAGTATTAAAACACTTTTTGGAAGGTATATTCACAAATGTCACCAACCATAAGCCATTAATTTATGCATTTCGCCAGAAAATGGATAAAAATACCCCTTGTCCAAAAAGACATCTGGGATAATATTGCCCAATTTACTATCAACGTTCAGCACATACTTGGAAAAGACACATCATTGCCAATGTACTGTCTAAAATAGATAAATCGTATCTCTAACTAGCAATTGCTTACGAAGGTAATGCAAAGGCACAGGAATATGACGAGGAGTTAAAAGAAAATTCTGTAATCCCAAGAACTCTCCTTTAAAATTAGGAAAAGTTCCTGCATTTGGCTCCAGCTGCGACTGCTCTGCAGAGAAAAAGAGACCTTATATACCAGAAGCATTCCGGAGAATTATGTTCAACAATATCCATAACCTAGCAATAAGAACCATCACCAAATAGTTAACTTCCAAATTTGTATAGCCATGGATAAATAAGGATGCAAGAACTTGCACTGGAAGCTGTATAAAGTGCTAAAAGTCCAAAATTACTCAACACATACAGAGTCCTTTTCAGCAATATCACAAACTAATTCTGTTTGCTGTGAATTAATGATAAACTAAAACTATGAATAAGTTACTGGCTATAGACTTATTAATTTTGAGTTATAAAGGGACAAAGGTGACACTTAAACTGGTAACTTTATTTTGAAATTCTTTTTTAACTTTTATCATAATATAATGAAGAACATTAAAATGTTTTTTCTTTATATCACTAGATTGTAAATATTATATTGTTTACTATCCTAGGTTCAACAAGATAAAAAATTTTATACTCATTAATATGTTTTGCAAAACTAAATAATTTTCTAATGGAAAATGCACCTTTTTTTTCCATTTGTGAAAAAAAAATTCTTATAAGGTAACAACTTCTCGAAATATCAACACACAGATTTGACATTAAAATCTAAATTTAAATAAGAACAGCTGTTAAATTTTAAGCTGCATATTCATGCAAAATTCTCAATGGACTTCTCACACAGTTATAAACATTTTAATGCTGTTCAGAACAATGAATTTAAGTGAAAATTATTTCTTAATGTGAGTGACTATAAAGACAAATTAAATGCAGAATACGAAATGCACCTGCAGATAATGTCAATACATATAGACTTCAACAGTTTGTGGAAAAAATTGCAAGCACATACTTGAGTTACTAAATATAATGCATGGGTAGATGACACTCAGGTGCTTAGTGCATAGCGGTTCCATACCATGGGTCCAAGGTTCAAACCCCGGGGTGGGCAAGGTTGACTCAGCCTTTCATCTCTTCAGTGGGTCTATAAATGAATATCAAGCTTGCTTGCGAACTTAACACTGGGGATATTGCATCAGACTGACCACCTGACAGAAACATCTGCTCATGCACCTCAGGGCCCAAGGTCATGTATACTGAGTTGGCCACAGTAGGCCTTGGCTCTCATGGGCTGTTGTGCCACTGAGTTAAGTTAGGTGACACTTGGATCATAAACCAATATTAATGAGTTAAGTACATTAACATTTTTAATAATAAATGCAATACTTTTTTCAAGTCTTTACACAAAATATTACAACATGTAGATCTGCAGTGTGCATATGGAATGGGTCCCACTAAAACATCTTACTGTTCTAAAAGTTCCTTGAGTAAAAAGCTTGAAGACAATTGTGATAGAGAAAGTATAAATATATGCATACACACCATGCATACTTCTCTAAATACATCATGTGCAGAGACCATCTATTTTAACATACATATTTTGCTATTTTAACATACATATGAGAAACTAATCAGATTACCAACGAGAGTTATGGAGAAATTATGATATCTCTAAACTCAGGAGATGTAGACTTGAGGTGGATTCCTACAAAAAGTTTTTAAACTGAAATCAAACTGCTCCCTACTGAACGTTCCTGTAGAGGAACTCTTAAAACCAATAAACCATATTCACCTAGTATCTATAAGAAAGGAATGTTATTTGACGAATGCTATGACAAAGTCAGCATCATTTGACTGTGACTTAAAAGTAGCCACTATGGAAACAATTTATACCAGATCTCCAAAGAATAATTGGATTCGCATATATACTGATGAATCGAAAATGTTGGAGTTGGTATGTTCTTGGTGCTTTTTGCATTCTGTATTTCCTTTGGTACATTTCGAACTAATTTTCATGGAGAATTGATGGTAAATTAGCTAAATAGAGAACTAAAATTTCACAATCAAATGTTGATGAAGTACTATTTCTATCAATTAAAGGAATTATCAAAAATACTATGGGAAAAATTATAACGTCAAACTATTAGAAGGAATTAAAAATAAGAAGTGGAGGGATTTTTTTTTTAAAATCCCAGACTCCCCTGGATCAATCGCACTAACAGCTTTCCACAAGGAAACAGGACATGATTGTCTTCCTAAACATCTATACAGCATTGGCATGTTCAATAATAACTCTCAGTGCAAACAGAAGTTTGAGATCAACAAAGATTATTTGTTAAACCATTCTTCATGAAATGAAGCAAACTTATGCAGCCGATATTGAGAGGGGGGGGGGGCATTTGTTGCAGTTGACATCCAGTGATTAATTATCTTATTTGTTTTTGTTGTCACAGTTTTGATGCTCATTTTTATTTCATTTCTTCTTGCTCCAATCTCATGCATTTGTAATACATGTGAGCCCATAATGTAAATATCAAGTGCTTTTGCAATAAAAAAATTTTTTAGCATACATAAAATTTTACACTTCTATCACTTTATTTTTTCATATATTTTCATCCAACTTGGCATTTATGATTACTTAAGTAATATTATTCCTCAAAAAGTTTTTATTGTACATTTTATTTGGTTAACAGTAAGATTGCTACATATTACAAGATTCTTATAAAATATAATTGAAAACTGCATAAAATGTTTTTTACTTTGCTGTCCTGCACATAACAAACAGATTTAGATGTTTACAATAAAAAAAAAATACAAGAATAAAAAATCTAATCCAAATAAATTTTTCATTGTGAAATATTCATTGAAATAAGAAAAAAATACAACAGTAAAAAAATAAAAATTACAGGAGGGGAAAAACACCTTTATTAATTAAAATGATTCAGTTTTATTGAAAGTAAAAAATAATTTAATGATTCTAACTCCCCCCCTTTTTTTGCTGTTTTTGTGGTACACTTAATTTCAAAATTTTGTGAAAAACTATCAATAAAATCAGGTCAAAAGAGAATTTTGCTTAACTGTATAATACTCTAATGACCTCTTTTATTACAGATATATTTTATAAATTAGCATTTATTATAATTTCTTTCTTTATTATTTATTTTTCGTTCTACTGTTTTAATTTGCTCTACAACGGTTTAAAACTCTTAAATCGATAATTTAAAAATATTGAAATCCCTGCCATACTGCCTCTTAAAAAGACGATTTTTCAAACATTTCACCTCAATCTTAACATGAGAGGATCCATTTTCAAACCTCTATAACTCAAAAACTTACAATGGAATTTTACAAAATTTGAGTTACCTCAGATAAAAAAAAAAATCAGTAATGTAATACATGTAAAAGAGAAACCATATTTTGTAATAGAAAAATATCATAGTAAAAGTTAATTTAACCATATGAATTAATAAATTAATATAATTTACTTTCTTTTGAGACTTCAACTCTTCTTTTTTAAAAGAATTTTGTTTAGCTGTAATGAGAATATAGCAGGGAAAAAAGAAAACAAAGAGTAATCCTTTTTTTTTCTTGTGACAACTGAACCAGGAATATTTAATCGAGCAAAATGCACAATAATTTAAGAGGAAGCTGAAGAGACACACACATTTTTTTTACTAAAAGAACAGCAAAAGAAATGATCAACAGTTAATAATTTTAATCAAGCATCATGCATTTCACGAAATGTTTTTTTTAACCAAGTGCAAAATTCGTAATTTGTTTAAGAATTGAAAACCATCTCATTTTTGTAACATTAGAGTTAATATAAAATAGTGATTTGTGTTCATAACTAATATTTAATAAAAGTAACTTACTAAATAAATTAAGGTTATAATATTTATTAAAAAACTTTTAAATCTCACCATAATTTTGGTATTCATAACACTTCATTTCAGAATCATTTCATTTAAAATTAATTATGTACACACACACAGTAAATATACCTTTCAAATTACATACCTTTCCTTGCAACATTTATATCTACATCTGGCTCAAATGATGGAGTATTCGTTGAACTGAGAGATGATTCTGTTGTAGGTCCTAAATAGAGAATGAAAAAATATAAAAAATTAAACAAGCATTTTATATATAATATGATGCATTTTAACCAATTTTAGTGTTGCAGACAAACAAAACTGCTTTTCATCAATTTGAAAAACAAAATGAAAATTTCGTTTATTTAATTATTTTTTTATGCATAAAAAAACTATTGTTTTACTTGTTTCTGTCAAATAGTCTAGATTTGGATCTCAAAGGCAATATACATGCAAAATTACAGAGGACAAACTGAAACACCATGAAAGACTAATGGCTTTAATTTGAAATTGCAAAGAAAAACAAGGTAAGGGGATGCAAAATTAGTTGTTTACTTTAAACCAGCAACACCCAAACATTTGCTGATTGACATCAAAATTACAGGTAAATCTGTAGATAAAGAATTCGTAGACTTTGATATTTTGTGTGTATGTGACCAAACAGTTCTTTTGTAAGCATGATAACCATTTTTACAAACAGAGACAGAATTGCTGGAATCTGAGAAGACAATTTATAAAAAAATTTTTTTTAAAAAATGGAAGGCATGTTCACAAAATTGAGTTCACTTGCACATCATAACAATGTAATTGCAACAGAAAACGGTTTGAAGATGAAGTTGACAGTAAACTCTGACATATAATAAGCCAGAACAAATATGTCTCACTATGCAAGATGGCAAAAAACTAGCTGAGTAGTCTTCATCTATCCCAACCTTACAACGTATGCAAAAGAATTTTGCAGAGATCATTGTGCAGATACCATAACCCAGAGTGGGCATTACGTCGATCCCGATCGACCGGTGGAATGCCAAGACATTTTGGGGTGACCGCCTGAAAATTTCATTAGTAATTATATACGGAAAATTCATGACTGGCTGACAGTACGCCGATTATAAGTCTTCTACTGACTATAACAATGAAAACTAACTTTAGATAAAAATGTTTTATTTTTTAATGTATTTTGAATTGTTTCACAATAAATGCATCATTTGATATTGTTACGAATTTTGTGTAAATACTGTAAATAATTTGTATTTGATTGTTTAATGCATTTATATTACTCTATGTTATGTTTATTTCATGTTAAAATTGTACCATTCACAAGCAATGCCGCCCCTTACGTTATAATGGCGATCCAATGAGAACTTAGCGAAATCTTGGCGGTAGAGCCAAGTTGGCATCATTTTTGGCGTCATTGGCGAGTTCGGAACCCTCTGGAATCTTCTAGAAAGTAGTAGATCTCTCCACTAGTGTCACGTTCAATGACACGAACTGTTATATTTCTGGAAGTTTCTGTCGCGCCTATAAAAAGATGCTCGCCTGAACGGCGATGAGTCTGGATTAAACCAGCGAGTTAAGAGGATTGTTTTGATTAGCGATTAGCTCGGCTGTGCTTGTGAATAATCTTTACTTACATGTATTTTTAAACACTGGTAATCGTGTTTGATTGCTGTTGAAGGTGTGCAGACCTTCGGAGATTTACTCTATGAATATTGCTGCTGAATCCTGTATTTAAAGGATTGGATTTTTGTTAATAAATTCGCTTCGCTCTTGAACTGTTTATTTTCTTTGTGATTGTTTTGCATAAAATCCTCGAACCCTCGGATTTACGTAACAATATTATATTTGGGGCTATTATTAAGTTTGTATCTTGTGTTTTGCTTAACCTTTTCCTTAGCTCACCACACATATGGCATTGAACAGTGGCACGCACAAGAATTTTTAAAGGGGGGGGGGGGCGAGGGGTGAAGGGCTACCATTCTTGTATTATACACCAATAAGCAGCCAAACATATTTTTTTGATTTTGTCAATTGTTGGGAACAAAAAAAGAGCAAAAAATTACTGAATAAATAATTAACATAAATAAATAAAAAAAGACTAATATCAAATACTAAACTACATTTTACATATTGTATACATGGGACTCTAATGAATTGGAAAAAAAAATGAAGGGCTATGAGGAAGGGTCTGGATCCATGGACCCCTCCCCTGCTCCTATGTATGCTAC
This sequence comes from Trichonephila inaurata madagascariensis, assembly GCA_019973955.1. NCBI lineage: Eukaryota > Metazoa > Arthropoda > Arachnida > Araneae > Nephilidae > Trichonephila > Trichonephila inaurata. The sequence goes on along the minus strand of BMAV01001458.1, from coordinate 681,682 downwards.
TGACATTGGTGGACCTTAACTCCTTGAAAAAACTTGAAGTAGCCCGCGCGCGCGTATCCCGGAAAAATCTGCCCACCCCTACCATAAACTATTAACATCCACAAAAGGAGTATTTGACATGATATATATATATACACAGCAAGAACTGTACTCAACAATGAAGAAAACCTTTCTAATGGCTCACTTTTGCCTAGGCCAAAATTATATTAGATAATTGACATGATGCTTCACACAAGAAAGGAATGTCTCCCACTGTTTACGTTATTGAGGCATTGGCTCAGTATTTGAATTAATAGTTAGGGTATCATTAAACTTTCTAAACTGTCACAACCGTCTGAGGAGCAATGTATTGCACTCTATAACAAAAAAACAACGCACCAAGTAGGAGTTGCCCGATTGTAACGAAATTTTGTATGCAAAGACATTTGTATCGAACATGCAAATGATTAAAATTTGGTGTCCAATGAATGAATAGCGTTAACTACAGCGCATCAGAACTGCACACTTAGCAGGTGTCTATAAGAAGCGATTCTCAATCTGATGCTCACAATTTCTGTTGCATTGTGATTTAGGATACCTTTCAACGACTGGAAAAATGCCTTGCCACAAGATTCGAGCTTATTACGAGCAACTGTGAAAGAGGTAATACCATTGGATTGAAAGAGGCAAATGGAGCAAATCGAAGAAACGCTCGTCATATGGGTCTTAGTGATGCGGCCATTAGAAGATGCTGGCAAAAATGGGTGGACAGTGGCAGATTTCAGCATCATGATGGTAGTGGTCAACCTAGGGCCACAGCAGATCAGGACAGTTTGATTGTCAGATCAGCTGTCACAGCACCTGATTCATCGTTATCAACCATCAGATGTTAGACCCACACATGAGTGTCCACCGTGGCCATTCACAGACGGCTGGTAGAGCAAAATGATGCACGTACCAAGACGCGCAGGACAGCGTAGTATCCAGTCTAGAGGCGAGTCAACACCTTATTGCACTCGTTATTTTGTAACTCTGAAATAAATCCTTCAATTTTTCTGAAACTTTAATAATTTTCTATTCTGTACATAATCTTTCTACCCACTACTTTTTGTCTCTATCAGACAACTCGTTCTTGGTGAGTCATTTTTTTTTTTTTTTTGTTATAGACCACATATGATAAATGACAATTCATCGAACAATACAGTACAATATTTAACAGACAAGATACATACATATATTGTGAAAATGTTTTAGCAACTTGTACAGGCTGTTAACACAGGGACAATATGTTTGTCAGACTTTTAGTGATTGAAAATTTTACAGCCATGGGAAACGAATAACTACACAATGCTTTCTAAATTAATAAATTTTAAATTTGGAACATTTGTTTAATGAAATATGAAGCATGTACTCCAAAAGAACAACAGAATAAGGTACCACACAACTTTCTACAATACATACAAGCTTGTAATATAAACATGAGTGAGGCTTAATATTTGTCTCCTTAATATATTTTTATAGAACATAACAAAATATTTTTAATTATATAACATTGGTTCATATGCCTTTTCTAAGGTATTAATTTAAGTCCTAAAACTCCTTTAAGGTGCAGCACTTCCCCTACCTTTGTTATGCATATAATTAGCTGGCATAGTTAAATACTGATTTCTGTACTTTTTTACACTTGCAGTAATACAATTAACTAATCACAATAAGCCACTAATAACCATTTTGAATCACAAAATAATTTAATGTGTAAAATTTTAATATACACTGAAAAAAGAACAGATATTGAAAACACACGGAAATAAAAATTTAATGCCTGGAGAGAAAAAAACAGCTGACAGCTTACCTGGACAAAGAGGAGGGCGCTTGCTCCACTCACCAGATTCTAAACACTTAGAGGATGTTTGATGAAAAGCATATTTACATTTGAATATTACCAAATCTCCAGCTTTATGGGAAGTTTTTTGTGGAATGACACGGACATGTTGAAGTTCACCTGGATCAAAGCATGTTATTTCTGTAAAAAAATGTGGAATTTTAAATATTCAAGGGGAGAATAGTAAAAATGTTTTCAATAAATGAAGAAAAATATCCTTTAAACAAATGCAGAATTCTACAGAAACATGACATTAATAAAAAAAAAAATGAACTGTAACTTTTAATCCTTAACAGTTTATCCTAATATGTTTACTTTTTTCAACACAGATTAGTGAAAAAAAAAATTAAAACATTAAGAAATTCTCAATTATTAAAAGGTACAGAATATTTCTTAGTAATGCAATACTGTCTGAATTTAAAACATCATACAGTGAGATTACAGATTATACAATAATAAATCAAGAACAATGAAATTTCTTGCATATACAACAGTGATAATGTGGATTCATACTCTAGTCTCTAGAAACTGACAACAATGATTCAACATAATGAAAAATCAAAGGACAATCGGAAAGATGTGATTAAACTGTAACTTAGCAGAACTATCTGTATAGATAATTCAATTAAAACTTCTGCTGTGAATAGTATTTTACAGAAAACAATATTAGTATTCGTATTACAGAAAAGCCCAGATTTTTTTAAAAATACACTTATGCGATTGCTTTCATTTTAGGATTACAGATGGATCTACAGAAAATCACAATGCAAAAACCTCTACAACTGTTTTAAATAATTTGATTTCATTCTATAGTTAAGATTAAGTTAAACTAATTGATATTTGAGTTTCAGCAGGCATCCTTCTTTTACATAAGTCCATTATTTCCAGAAAGCTATTTCACAAATAAACCTCATTTCCCTCAAGGAAAAAAACTGCAAGCATTTTAATATTTTGAAATTTCCACTGGAAAATCGACCACGATTGTATCAAACGTACAGTATGCAAGTTACAATTAATTGATTTTAACAAATTTGCATGAAGGAAAACTATAGTGGAAATCGCATCTTTAACCCTTTCTGTGTTGGATGCTTTTAACTTTGGTTGGAATAAAACTCAGTTTTTTTGGCAGTCATTAAGGCTTAAGCAGTTCGGAGAAGTCATAGCAATATCTGTCTATATTCCCTCCCTTCATGATGAAATAAGTTTTCCTAATTTTTAAGAATAAATTTCACTTCATTATACACACTGCTTTATTCATAAAGTTTACCACACACACTCACCCTTGCAAATATTTTTCATTTCATTCACATCTGGTATTTGATTGTAATTATGCATTTTAATTGCTTTATACTATGTGCATGAGAGTTATTACTTTATTGAACATTAAACACAGAAATTTTACTTGAATTTTTTAAATTAGTGCTATAAAATTTATATTCAAAAGTATTAAATTTGCAAAAATTACAGATGAACTTTTTGAAAATATCAACTGAAAATAAAATCGAAGAGATAAATCAACATATATATCAAACATGTTTTGATTGCTAATATTAACTTTATATTCATTGCAAATATGTATAACTGTGTAGAGAAAATTTACCTCTTACTTTTTTTTCTTGGAAACCAATTTAATTTAAAATGGTAAAAAAATTTTGATATTGATATCGATAGTTTAAGAGAATTTCCATTCGCTTAAAACCAGCATTTTTCATCAAAGATAAAGCTTAAAGTCTTAAAATCAGCAGTGGATCCCTAAAGCAAAAACCTATAAGCAATAAAATTTAGTAGACCTGTTAAATTCCCTGACCATCTCAAAGATTACATTTAGTAACATCACTGCTAGGGTGGAAGTGTGTAGAGGAAATTTAACACTTACCTTTTTTCTTGGCAACTGATTTAATTTAAAATGGAAACCATTTAATACATATTTAAAAGTTCAATCAAAATGAACTTAATTGTTTATTAATTATTAATTTGTGCATGTTTTAATATTTTAATGATAATATAATTCTTATTTATCAAAATATTTTTTATCAGATGTTTTATTTTGTAATTTATTTCTTGGCTAATGTAAAATGTTTTCTGGCAATAAAGTAGAATTTCAGTAGGTAAATGTGCCACAAATAAATGTTGGTTTGGAAGATATTCTGAATTAATGTTTGTCTCATATTTACCACTAATTCCACCTAACTGACTCACATTCTCTACAAATAAATCTACAATTGGTTTCTTGTCTCCTATTACAAAATGCATTTTTCATATGCATACTTCATATAAGTCCACTAAAAAGTTAAATAGAAATTAGCAATGTAGTACAAAAATGAAGTGCTGCAACAAATGAATAGGAAATAAAATACAGTTCATTAAAAGAAAAAGATCTATGTCACACTATTGAATATATTAAAAATATTTGAAGAGAAATTGTTACAAGCATAAAAAAATTAGAGAATATATTTTTAAAAAATTGCAGAATAGACTACATATAATTAAAAAAAAAAAAGGTTAGAACATACCTAAGAAGCAATACTAAACATTTTATGAAAGCACAAAAAATTATGAGAGCCAGCCAGCAGTAGCATCCCTTTCAATTTTGCTGTTTGATGAGAGATTAGAGCTGTACGGTCAAGCCACAAGAAGGTGGTTCAATATGTTTTTGATTTCAGTCCAAATTGAATCTATAAGTGTGAGAAAGTGCCAAGTCTTTTTTTTTTCTTTCGATGTTAAAATAAAAACCCCTTTTTGGATCTGGGGGGGGCGCGGGCATATGATTTGGATCTGTGAGTTTAACTAATTATGAATGACCCCATAATAAAAATGGGAGGGTTAGACAAAGATGAATAGTCCATGGATCATCACCCTTGAAAAACCTGAACGTAGCAATTCCAAAAAGACAAAACGGAAATAAATTGAAAACCTTTTGTTTTTAATTATGTGAATTTAGTTTTGAATTATTGATTTTCAATTATGAGTCTACTAAAAAATATAAAGAAGCTGAAGAGCAAGGTCAAATGGTACCTGAAGCAAAAGTAATAGAAATAAAAACATTGATTGAAAATGCCAGTATTTACAAAACAGATCTTGAATCTGTTTGAGGTTTAATTAAATTGATAATAAAAGATCAAAAAAATAAAACTGCTACTGAATGGTCTAAACTGGAATAGAAAAATCAAATTAGCTCAACTTGCGAAGGAGATTCAGCTTAAAAGACATAAATTGCAATATTTTGACAAAATCTCAAATTGTACTGATAACAAATTCAGAGCAAGCATCACCTAGTCCCCAAAAGTTTATTAAAATTATCAAAACAAACAATTCCTGACCCTCAAAGACCAGAAGCTCAGTATTTGTCTTTTTCAATCACTTGCAAAAACTTTTCATTCTAGAAATGTACCAGTTGAATTGAAATTAGAAATATTAATTAACCCCATAACAAGCGTGATCAAGTTGATTCAAGTGTGCTAAACAAGGCAAATTGTGCATACTCGAGATAATTCCAGTGGAGTTGTATTTCATGCAGTTGGAATTTTCACACTAGTATATAAGCGAGCACTGCCAGCACTTAAGATGATTTTGTAAATTTAGATAGGTTATAACAAATTTAGTTTCATAAAAAATATTCTTTCATTTGCTAGAAATCAGCATTTCGTACACATGCATATATTTTGTATAAAAAAATGGACAAGTAAAAAAAATATTCAGAAGCAAATTAGAGAAATCAGCATTTCGTACACGTGCATATATTTTGTATAAAAAAATGGACAAGTAAAAAAAAAATTCAGAAGCAAATTAGTTGACTTCACAAAATTATTACACTGCTGTTTGTAAAAAATGCAACACCATGAAGGAATCATCAGAATTAAACGAACTTTGCAGCAAATATCAATTATAGGAAGTTACATAAAATAGTAAAGTTTCAGAGCCACCACGCATGTGTGGCTGTCAAAAATAGTTAATGATTATTTGTTACAGCCGAACATTTAGAGTAAGACCCAAGTATACCTCCATAACCAACGCAGTTTGAACAGGGGAAGATTATAGGCCTTCAAGAAGAAAGATTTTCCTATCGCCCAATAGGATCTCGAATGCAGCGGAACAGTTCCACATCGGAAAGCAGAGGACTGACGAGCAACAAACAACTCGAAAAACTGGCAGTGGATGATGGAAAGTGACGTCAGCATGCGAGGATTGACACTGCTCCACATGGCAGTGAATGACCGTACAGCTTCCTCCAGACAATTAGTTGGCAGCACATTGGTCTACTACTACAGGTGTACTAATGTCGGCTTCATCAATTCATTGACATATGCTGCATCGTGGATTAAGTGCAAGGGTGCCTTTATACAGGATCCACCTTATGGCAAACCATCAATGGCTGCGCCTGCAATGGGCTCATAAGCACAGAGCCTCACAAGCTGACTGGCACCAAGTTGTCTTTTCAGATGAATCAGGATTCAGTTTGTGGGACCATGATGGCCGCATTCGTGTTAGACACTATGCCGATGAACGCTGCCTTCCAGAGTGTGTTATCGAACGACAAAGTGGCCTAACACCCGGAGTTATGGTTTCAGGTGCAATTTCGTATCATGGAAGTTCCAATTTGCTAGGAATTGAGGGTAATCTCAATAGGAACAGGTACGTCAGTGAAGTGCTACAGCCCAAAGTCATTCCCTTCCTTCAAGGCATCCCTGGAGCTACTTTTCAGCAGGATAATGCACGCCCACATGTTGCAAAGACTGTTCGAGACTTCTGTTCAGCCCAACACATGCAATTTCTTCCTTGGTCTGTTTATTTGCTGGCTATGTCACCTATTGAGTATGTGGGGGGTTTGGTTAGTCGGCGTCTCCCTCATGATCCACATCCTGCAGCTTCAAAACACAAACTTCTGCCCCGCATACAAGCAATATAGAATTCTCTTCCACAAGCAGATTTAAAATCTGTTTGACTCCATGCCACATTGTATAGCAGCACTTATTGCAGGACATGGTGGCTACACCAAATACAGACTTTGGACACTTAATACTGTTTCTTTGCTTTGAAAATTTCGTGATTTATACTAATACAAGTCATTTGTGCATTAAATTTAATTTAATTCTGATGGTTCCTTCAGCTGTTTATAATACAAATATTAAAAAAAGAAAGTAGATGAAATTTAGGAAATTTACAACTAATGGAACATAATTTTCCCAGTCCCCTCTCCCCAACACCAAAAAAAGCTCCCATAATATATTGCACTGAGAAGAGAGTTGTTACATGCAATGTTAATTGCAATGTTGGGCTCGCTTCCAAATACATTACAAAAGAAAATTTTGAATTATTTTTTAAAAATAGATATTTCTGTTGAAAATGTATAAATAAATATTTTTACAGATAAAATTTTCTGTCCGAAACAGCAATTTAAAAGAAAGATAGTAAAAGGTGATGTATGAACAAGATTGCAACATTCGGCTCTAACCAGCAATGTGGATCAAAATCCAAAATTAAAAAGTTTTGATAGAGTCTTGTTTCAGCCAAAAAAATTATGAATTTTTTGGTCGAAACAAGGCTCTAAAATGTGTTTTCTTAAATTTGAAAAAAAAAAAAAAAAAACTATATTTTTCAAAAAATCTGTGCATTAAAGGGTTAACTTATGCTACAACCCAGAAATCAGATTATGAAAAATTAATAGCATTATTTAAAAAAAAAAGGTTTATCTGTGCAAATGTTTGAATTATTTTAAAAATGCACTGTGCGATTTTCTAAAGCTCAATTGATTGTGTATCTATATATATAAAGTGTGACTTGATTATTATTGCTGCCATAAAGAAGTTGACGAATGCTAAAAAATTATCTGATGTTATAATTTTTGATAGCTAAGAAACACTACATTCCAAAATCAGGGAACATATTGGTATTTGGGAAAGTCAAAATTGGTTAAAATCTAATGAATCGGGGAGAGAATGATATTTTAATATACGAGAGGAAATTTTTACACTCAGATAAATTTGTGAGCAGACAATACAGAAAATAAAGGGTCTAATTTTAAAAAGAAGAGCTCACAAAGTACAGTCTTATCAAAAAAAAAAAAAAAATCCTTTTATAATCATATGAATAAAACCGAAAATAAATTAAATTAAAAGCAAAAGACAACAGAAAACATTTGGAATTTTTAAGCATTTACATTTTCATGAATATAGGTCATATAATCATTAATTATTACTCTAATAAAACTATTTAAACATTTTGTTAAAGTGACATATTTATAGCTTTTTATGACACAAAGTGGGAAAAAAATACTGTTAATTAATATTGTTGTAACTTCGAGCCTGCCAATGGCTTTCATTCTGAAAGAATTATCTGAATGATAATAAGAAGTCATTCTCACTGCCAACAGTCTAACTTGTTTGTTTGAAAGCAATATTAACAAAACTGGGAGTATAATTCCTGTATACTTAAGTGATCTTGCAAAAACTAATGCAAAACAACATCTTTTTCTAAATTAAAGGTTTGTGACGGGACTTTACGTGAATTTCTATTAATCCTTTTGGGGAGTCTTTGGGGTCAGCAATTGAGTTATTTCACAGCCAGCCCTCTCAAGAAGAAACCTTGATATGCAGATCAGCTAGTATATATATAGTGAAAGTTTAATAATGGTAGGGAGAAGGAAAAGGAGCTGAGTGACAGGAAGCGGTGCTGTTAGGGTAAGGATCTGAATTTCAATGTGTGATTATATGACGGGCTTTAGCTATTAAAATAAATTAAGGAAGTTAGGATTCTTAAGATAATGTTGAGTAAAGTTAAGCTATTAGGATTTTGTGCACTTATTCACATAGGGTTTTGAGCTATTGTTCTATGACTCTAAAGTTTCCCTTTACAGCTTGCTTGTCTTAGATTATTATATTTGGTAATAATAAATTGAATTTCTTATGGCTAGTTTGGGTCAACAATCTTTACCTGCTACAGATTTAAGTCGAGTAGATGAAGAGATGACTTCCCCAGGTGGGAGGCCATTACAGTACAAATCACTGAAACTTCTAATGGAAAGTGTAAATTCAAACATTATTTAATTATCAGAATTAGAAAATCCATGAATTCCCTAAAAATTGGAAGAAATGTTCCAAATCCAAAACATCTGATCTGATTTTGACTACCAGTATAAATCAAATTAATGTCGTAAACGCAATGTCATAATCAAGTTACAACATTAAATCAACTTAAAATTTTTCAGTGATCATGATGCCATTTACTGAATCAAAATGTTTACTCTGTATTAAAATGTTTTTGTAATGTACTACATATACGATTTTTTAAAGTTATTTCCATATGGGATGCAGTAGCTGCCACACAGGAACAGAATTCAAACTGTCCAGAACAAATTACTGTAAATTATTATAAATGCACCTAGGTACATTAGAAATGTCATACACAATGATTTACATATGCGCACACACACACAACCCATTTCTATTTACATCACTAAGTTTTCCAGAAATGTCTTTAATTCAATTGAAAATCACAAAAATCCAATTATTACAGCACGAACGTCCACAATCTAAGTTAAATTATGCATATAAAACAATGAAGTGGCAATTTCCACTTTAAACTCCATAACACAACAAAAAACACTAATTCACAGTTTAAATACTTCATATAGCTTCCACACACATAGAAGCTGGGTAAGCGTTACAGCCATGACTGCTTCATCCACCAGATTGATTGTTCTCGGAACGATTGATTTCCTTCATGGCTTCTTCCCCTTTCCTCGCCTAGGGGCACCCTCTTGATTGGGGCACTTTCGCTTGTTCTCTTATTCCTCCCTCCCCTTTTGTAAAGTTTTCAACAAGCAGTTGTTTGTTTCATGGTTTCTCTTTGACACTGAAAATAAGTGATTTCTCACTGGCAATCAAATGATCCAATTTACTTACATAAAAAATCTATTTCTTTATTATTCACAATATTAAACAACTGGAAAAGTATAAATCACTGTTTAGAATTATGACAGACCTCTTTTTGTGCTAGCTATGAAAAAACTGCATTTAGTTACCAATTAGTGTATAAATATTTTCATTTATTTTATATGAAGTATTAATTTGTATAAATATTTTACATTTTTCCTCTATAAATATTGTTGAAATGTTTGTTATGTATTTCTAGAATATATAATATATAAAGCCCAGTGGCTGAGTGGTTAGTGCATCATGCTTCCACACCACAGGTCCGAGGTTCAAAACACAGGCTGGGCAAGGTTGACTCAGCCTTGCATCCTTTCAGTGGGTCGATAAATGAGTACCAAGCTTTATTGGGAACTTAACACTGGGTTTTTTTTGTCAGACTGACAACCTGACAAACATCTGCTCATGCACCTCAGGACCGAAGGTCGCATATTCTGAGTTGGACACAGTAAGCTTTGGCCCTCATAGGCTGTTGTACCACCAAGTTATATAATATATAAATTGAACAAAACAAACTAAACCAAACCTTTGCAAGTTGGCACATCACCAGACCATGAACCATCTTCTTGACAAATGCGTTCATTATTTCCAGAGAGATTAAAATGTCTATCACATTCATAATTTGCAACATCATGCAGTCTTCTTTGAGATGAAATAACTTTGCCATTAATAGGATGCGAAAGAATAGGACATACAATGGCTGTAAATGCATAAAAAAAAGATTAACAAAGTTAAAAAAAAAAAAAAAATTTAAAAAATATCATTAACAATACAAGATAAAATTTAGTTTTCATCAGTTTCAAAAGGTAAAATAGTTTAACCACCGATATTCATAATAAAATGCAGCAAAAAAAAAAATAAATGTAAAATCCAAATATTTACATATTAAAAAAATTGGAACCCTTTTTCAATGCACAAAAAAGTAACATTTACTTTGCCTAAAAGATCTAAAGATCATTCTAATGTAACAGCTTAGTCAGAGAACATTCAAAATTACCAATTTAATATAAACATATTTCCAAACATTACTATTTCTAATCATTAAAACACTCCATCTTAATATTTCGACAGAAATTATATCCTTACTGCTTATAGTCATGTATTAGTCATTTGCAATATTTTAATCTAAAACAATACAGCTTTTCATTATCAAAAAAAAATTTAATATTCAGATTGTGATTCCAATTAACAGCATTAAGTTATTATGGCATTTTAAAATAAAATGAGATTTTGAAGGAAAAACTACAAAAATATAATATTTATTGTCACTTACAAATTTTAAATTTGAGATACAAAATTAGCATGAAAAAACAATTAAAATGAAAATATTTTTTTCATGCTAGGTATCCTAGTTGGCTAGGTGCTGGGCTTGTATGCCCAAATTTGGGACAGTGTACATGTCATATGATTATGCATTATATTAAAGATCCCTAGAGTACTTGGTTGGCTTGGGTGCCCACTGCAAAGTTAAATTTTTACACTACAACTTCACACTGTCAGAGCTCAGGTGTCTGCCTCTAGAGGAAACTCGGAATCAAAGATAAATTGTGGCGATTGGTATCTCCCTATATTGTGCACAACTAGAAAGCAATCAGCCCTCAGAGAATGTACTAGGTCTGTAATGGTAATTAAAATCTGCAGCCCCATTTCAAGGAAAAAAGTACATACACACATACACTCTAAAAAAACCTGAAGTGTTATGATGCAAGAAACTGAAATTAAACATGAGCAAAAGTGACATTAAACACAAATAAAATTCAGACACAAATAGAAAGTGATTAAATATCCCAGGACCCACCCTTGGCTAGCAATTGCACAATGAATTTTTTAAATTAGTAAGTGGTAAGCCCCCTTCATTGGCAGCAATATACATGCCTATATTTTTCAAACTCCAGAAGAACTGATTTGCTCTTTCAGACTGATAACATAAAATCCTCGAACCCTGATCTACGTAACAATATCATAGTTTAATCCCTTTGAACTATTGATAATGATATTAATTTGGTTCAGCTGTGACTAAAACGCCGTTTTGTGTGCGAGACGAATGTACACAAATGAGATGAATAATGCTGAATTGGGAAGAACTTGTACTGTCTTGATTGTTTCGACATTCTTCTGGGTAAAAAAAACCCTGTATTAGTAATAAAGTACAAAATGAAAAATATAGGCTACCAACCAATACTTTACCTTTTTTTTTTCTTCTAAAATGTAGCTTTTGATCTAAAATTTTAGGTACTTTCTTGAAATTTTAATTCACTGTCATTTTGATTGAACTAACTAAGCAACAATTTTTGCAAAAATGTGCAATCAACTGAATACAATATGTTGAATATGCATGTACATCATAATTTTTGAACCAATCACCTTATAAAGCAATAAATAGTTCTCCAGGTCAAATGATCGGTTGTAGTATGTATGACAAGTATTACTCAAAATAAGCAAAATATAAATTAAAAAAATATAGATCATTCTTAGTATTCAAATAATTGAAAAAAGTCATGAAGTCAAATGTGCAAAAGTAATAAGATGATATGTGCATTTTCCACACAAAAGCTCAAACCCAATGTTTTGACCAGTTATGGTATGTTTAGTGTTAAACCAATCTCAGTGTTTCAAATCAACTACAATGAATAATATGAGAGAGCCATGTTAATTCACAATATTTGAGAACTATAACAATAAGTCCACGAAAGTCGCAATTTCTTCCCATTGCATTATTAAAACTGGTACACATTTTGTTTAACAGTGATGAAAATATTTTTTTTCCCCTTAGAACTGAACAATAATGAACAGAAAGTAGGTATGCTAGGTTGTTCATATTTGAGTCATAAGAATTCATGGAAAGAATATCCAGAGCCTTTTTATAAATAATTACTTATAAAATTATCCACCATTAATCTTTTGTCTTGGATGACTCATTACGATAGATTATTAAGAGAATATTGCTCCACTTTTTTCCAAGAAGTGATAAATGATAGGAACAATACAACAATAAAAGTTTGATTCAAATTTAATTTAAATATATTTAAAAGCTTACCTTCACAAAGAGGAGATGAATTAGGAAGCCACTGTCCTTTTGAAGAACAATACCTTACAGGAGTTCCAACTAATTTGAATCCTTCATCACACACATATGTCACATTGTGTGGAAATGTGAAGACATTACCAAAACGTTGAGCGTTCTCGATATAACCAGGATCATTGCAATTTATCACCAACACTGAAAATACACATAAAAATTTAAACACTTTTTAGTTAAATTTACTAAACAGAATTCTTTAAATAATGAACTAAATGTGCAGACATACATAAAAATAATTGAAATTAAACATTTAAGAATTAAGAGTGTCTTCACATGTTAAAGATTAAAACCGAAAATCTGAACATTTTTTAAGACAGAAAAATGCCGACTTTTAACAATATACTAGCTGCATGGTCTAGGGCTATACAGTCTCTCTCTTCTAGTAAAATATTCCATTTTGAAACTTCTTTACCCAATCGAGAGGGTTTCTTTCCCTTATGCAAGTGTTGCACAGGCATTTACTGAGTGTACAACTTAATACCCATGGGAATTTCCTCATGATGCTGGCACTGGTGCGGCAGTGAGCACAATGCAAGTGATTTCTATAATTATGTCATTAAAATTCCCTTTTTCGAAATTTGTTCCACGTCTTTTAACTGTCAGACAGGTTTCTTTTCCCTCCATTTAGCTAGGTGTTGCATGGACATTTTCAAATGCATAACATATTGCCATGAAAATTCTCCTTCCCCTCTTGCTGGTGTGTGCGACTTCTATATTAAAGTCATAATTATTCCCTTTTTCGAAATTTCTTCCACATCTTTCCATTGTCAGACAGGTTTCTTTTCTCTCTATAGCCTGCTGTTACAGTTGGCTTGTTTTAGTATAAAACTATTCCCCCCCCTTAGAAATAAGATTTTTTTATTCAAATTTCAATGAATGACTTTTAAAAACAATACTGCCTTAGTTAAAAAATTTTAGAAGTAAAAAGAAAACAATTCTGACGCTAAGAGAGTAAAACAAAAAAACTCACTATTTTTAAACAATAGTTTCTATAAGAATCTAAAATAATAAAATAGATTTCAGATTTTTATTAATCAATAAATTGCTACATACAGTTAGCTTAAAAATGTCTTTAAAATGTATTTTTATCCAAAATAATAGATGTACTATTTTATTAAATAATCAATTTTGCAACGAAATAATGGAAAACATTTTACTCTTTTTTTAAAAATATACTAATTTAAATTACTTTGTTTAATAATGAAAAAAAAAATCAAACCGTTAAGCTACTGAAATGAATACTTATTTTTGGAAGTTTGAATGGTAGATTTAAATATTTTAACATAAACAAAACACAATGGGAGGAAAAGCATTGAAATTTATTTATATTCACTGAAAAAAACTTTGTAATAGAAAATATGCTACCTGATAAAAAAACATTTTCTCATTTTATTATATTTTAATTCCACTCTTTTTCAGTAAATCATTTTTTAAAAACCGACTATCATTTGTGATGTGTTTTAAAACACATTCATTATGTATGTGTAATAATTATCCCGAGCATCCCTTTAATAATTTTTAAATAATCTTAATTCTTTGGTTTAAAACTAACAACCCAATCTTGATCGTAATCAACTAATATTACATCAAAAATCTGTTTTCAGTCCATTTTAACCAATCAGAGCTCTTGTTAAAAAATAGTCACATGGTCTTCACTGCTAGGTATACATACTGATGTCTTTGGAGATCCCGCTCTCTTCTCTGTAATCATGTAGACAGCTACAGTGGGTTGTGTATTCATTTTCTTTGTTCTGTACCATTATGTCTGCTTCATGTGATGTTGAAACACTACGTTAAATGTTAAACTGGATTAACTTTCAAGACTGCCTTGTGTCAACACTATATCATCCACTCGCCATGTACTACAGTAATAATTTCCAATGGCCACGACAAATCACGCAACACTGTAAGTTTTATTATAGTCGACAGGATGGTCACCTCTCGAAGAAAGATAAATGCAAAAGAATCTTCCTAATTGCACGGGATAGAAAAAAAAATCAAAACTATTACAACCGAAATAGTTTCACACACACTACTTCGTTCTCAAAACGGGAAAATCCCCTTTCTTCTACACCATCGAAAAACTTCAAGTTTGGTGTATGAATATATGAAGAAAAAAAAATCACCCTACAATTCAATCATTACTTCTGCATTCCAATGAAAAAGTTCCTAACCTTGAAGTGCACGAGATGCATTTTGGTTTAAAGGAATGAGAAAAAATACAACACAAGCTATTTTTTAACCCAGTAATAAATCTTTCATTTTTATTCTGTTTTAATTATTTGCTGTTAGCTCTAAATAGATTGCATATTTTCATTATTGGATTTTTAATAATTGTGATTTTAAAATGGTTAAGAAATATATTAATATGCCTGATGATAATTCGCAAATATCTCTAACATTTTATAATGTTATCTAATAATCTATTTTGATTCAAAAAATTATATTGATACAAATTTATCGTTTAAGAGTATTTCTAAGAAATTTTTGCTTTGAGTTTTCCATATGAAATGGTTTGGTATAGGGTAGTAGTATCTGGTTCTTTTTTTTATATATAAAGCCTATTTCTTAACCCCAGCATTTTTTTTATTTAAAGCCTGGTTATACCCCAGCAATTTTTCTTATGTATGGTTCCACTCCAGTGTTTAATATTATATGGGTCTTAACCCATCATTTACCTTTTTTTTATTAGTATTTGGTCCCTACCACCATTGTACTATTCATTATGGTTTATTCCGATTTTCAATACATGTGTAACAAACTATTTTCATATTTCAATCCTATTTAAATTTACTGATTCGGCAGTCAAACTTGGAGACTCCACCAATTAGTGCGTTTATGTTCTTGTTATAAAGTTACCATTTTAAAAACGATTCTAGAGAGAACTCAGGTTTATATTTTTTTTTTGATTAAATTTACTCAATGCTATATTTTGTGTTCAAGAGAAAATGCACAGTTCATAACTAATATTTCTGATTTTGAATATGAGAATTGATGATTTCACATTTGTGTTTTGCCAAATTCTTACGAAAGTTGATATTTTTGTTTTGAGCATTTTATGTTGATACTATTCGATATATTTAATGTGGTTTTAAGAAATTTTTGTTACAATAAGATTAACTTTATTACAATGATACAATTTTTCTGATATGAAAATGAACAGCTTTTAATGTGTGTAAAATAATAATAGTTTTGAGAGCACATATATTAATAAATAAAAGTAAAAGCAAATGTTTACATATAGAAGAAATGATAAATAAGAAAGGTTTCGTAAGGATTGTGCATAGTGAGTATCTCAAGGGAATACACCTTTGACTGTCAAAATACTATTGCCTCCTAACTTTTGTACCTTTTCTAAGAATTAAAGCACATGATAAATCGCAACTAGTACTAACATAACTAAGTTTTTTTTTGGTTGACTTGCAATTTTCAGTCTTGAGAAATTTTGCTTATGAAGTTATTGTGCAGTATATACATAAGTAAAACTGGTCTTAATGATTGTGCAAGGCGTGGGTCAATCTCTAATATTGTTTATTCTCTAGCCTGTTTTCACCCCCAGTGCTCTTATATACAATTTTAGATCTATTTTTAAGAAATTATTTTCTTATTTTAGAGATTTTTATGTGAATTCATATTCAACAAGGTATTCTCAATGAAAACAACAATGTCCTTTTAATAAATCTCAATTTAGACACACCCCATTTGCTAGTGACTCATCCTTGGCTACGAACACTGTTTCTCAGAGCTCCGAGAAGCCTGAGAGCATTCAACAAATCCCAAATCGGAGACAACACTCCTCTGAGGCCTCTGGCCCAGTTTATTGACAATTAGATGTGTCCGGACACATCCATGTCCAGCTAACTTGGATAAGGCAACTACTTCCCAAACAAGACTAAGAAAGAACCGACTTTCTAAGTAAAAATAATTTAATACCTTTACATGTTGTGTGTCATTTACAAATATTTTTAAAATTTATTTTCTGTTTTCATTTTATTTCAAGTGTTACATAATCTTATTTTAATATTTTTGTATTCTGCAATTTTACATTTATAATTTATTTATGCATATTTGTTTCATTTTTCTAATCACCTATTCTCCATATTCAAAATCAAATTCATGTAAATGTTTAAGTGAAAATTTTTTTAAAATAATGCTAATCTGAATTTTTTAATTTAAAATTTGGTATCTCTGTACGATACGAGTGTGAACTAAGGGCCCTAGAACACACGTCTCTTACGGAGGGGGGAAATGTAATAATTCCCCAAGCGCATCCTTTTAATTAACTCTTTAATAATATTCAAGTAATCTTTTAATTCTTGGGTTTAAAACTAACGCCCTATTCTTAATCGTAATCAACTAATATTATTACATCACAAATCCTTTTTTCTTCCCATTTTAACCAATCAGAGCTCTTGTTAAAAAATAGTCACACAGTCTTCACTACCGAGTATAAATGCTGATGTCTTTGGAGATCCCGCTCTCTTCTCCCTCTAATCATGTAGCCGGCTGCAGCGGGTTGTGTATTAGTTTTCTTTGTTCTGTGCCATTATATTTGCTTCATGTGATGTTGAAACACTATGTTAAATGTTGAATAAACAGGATTAAATATCAAGACTACCTCGTCAATACTACAATATCCACTCGCCATGTACTACAGTAATCACTTTCACTGGCCACGACAAATCATGCACCACTGTAAGTTTTATTAGAAATATATACATATACACACAGTCGGAACAGATTTAACGAACCCCAATTTAATGAATTTTTCTTTTTCTGATTAAAAAAAAAAATTATAGCAAAAGCCCGTATTTAATGAAGAATAAACCTCGAATCAGTGAATTATTTAAGCAGCCAAAAAAAAAAAAAAAAATTTATTATAGTTTATATTAAAAACATTTAATTTTTCAAATAACGTGCCCTTTTTGTCCGGAAACGAAGAAGATTTTTCTCGTGAGCAGCAAATTTTGATGGGAAAGGGTGCAGACCATTATTTGACTTTACAGGTGCAGATGAATCATGCATGAAACTTATCCTGCAAGTTTTGATTAGGATATGAATTTATTTTCTTATCTCATCTGTCTCACAACACAGGGCATATTTTAAGATTTTTACTATTATGTTCCATTGCCGATAAGTGCAAATGAAGTTGAGGAAACTGTTGATTTATGCCAATGAATAGCTATTCTGATGCAGAAATTGATAATGAAACTCCTATCAAAATTGTTATATTTTTAAATGCTTTACATTGTTTGCAAGCTATGAAAACATACCTTATGCAGCAGGATGCAGTATTTTCGACTTGGCATAAAAGTAAAAAAATAACTCTTTTGAGTGTCAAGAATCAAAAAGATTGTCAAACATCTATTAGTCAGTATTTTAAAACTTCCATTTAATTGGTGTATAATAATTCGCTAATAGTATTGTTAGCTGTTGAATAAGCGTGCAATTTCTAACTATGGATATTTTTTTGTTTAGTCGCTTATAGAATTTCCAAAAGATAAATGAAAAAAAAATGGTATTTTATTTGGACCCTAATATAACGAATAACCCCAAATTAATGAACAAAATATTCAGACCCAATGAATTCGTTAAATCGGGATCCCACTGTACTCCTTTTTGTATATATATACATATATTATTACAACTTAAAATAAAATGGATTAGAAATGTTCATTACTGGGTTACAGCCAAGAAAGCTTATCAATGATTGCAAAAGCTTTTTTAGAAGTTGTAAAAAATACTTCATGAGGAAAAATAAGAATGGAACGTGTATTTTTTAAGGAAAGGAATGCAGTTTGAAAGATGTTGACATTGGTGAATAAAAGCCAGTTCTACTTATTGCAGGTCTCGTACACTAACCACCCGACCAGTTAAACTTCATTACATGTGGTGAAAATTCTTTTAACACGAGGGGAGAAGAACTTCGAGAATTTTAAAAGAAAATTTACTGAATGATGGATCTATTAGATTAGTCCTTATAGTCAGTTAAAATTTAAATCTGAGATGAATGTTTCATTTATTAAAATTGTTAACGGCTAATTTTTTTTTAATAAATTGCCTAAAAGAAATCACTTTGCTCGCAAAACTCAGGTCTTTATATCTTATGAACCACCAAGCATTTATTAAATTGTTAAAAGTAGCATGTGTTTAAAGTCAAAACAAATTTTTTTTTTTAATCAAAAATGAAATCTGTGATTTAAAGTAGAAATTTTTTAAATTACAAAATTTTACATGTTTATTAAATGTTGAATTAAAATTGCTAACGTTTTCTTGAAAAAGAGCTAAAAGAGCAAAGATTGAACTTTTTTTTAGGTCAGAAGCTTGATTCAGCACAATTATAAGAAAGCCATGCAAAACGATTGAAAAATTATTTTCATAAAAATGCATCAAAATCGACTTGCAAAATGTTAGTAAAATATTGCTTTCAGGAATTCTTGAAAAATGTCTATTAGGCGAAAATGACTTTTAGACCTTTGAAAGTGAAAATTTTTCCTCATTTTTTCAAAGAATAATATCTTTCAAATATTTATTTTCGATTAATGATTTACAGAAAATACAGCTTTAACTTAACAAAAATATTAATTTAAAGCAAAAAAGAAACGTTCCGATATATTAAAAAAATGAATATGCTTAGTTTTTTGTAACAGTAATTATTTTCTTAGAGCAAAAAAATAAAAACTAATCTAGTTATACCAGATTCTCTTGTGCTACTCAAAATACCCCACCCCTCCAAAATTCCTCCCTTCATGTTTCCGGCCCAGGAATCATCACATCAGCAACCTTGGTGACAAAAGGCAGCTTTTCATGAAGTTAACAAAAATCATGCTCTTAAAAAAAATTTAAGTTTCCAAATTTCACACATTGATTCCTAACAATAGTAATTTTTAAATGAAAAATGCAAGAAAATACTGCATAAATGAATTCTCGCAAAATGAATATTAGACTAAACACAAAAAAATTTAAAAATCAGTAATTTTTAAGCAATTTCATTCAATCTTTGCACAGATCCCTGATAATATTGTTCGGCATGCAGAAAAGTGTCATGTGATTATCTTCATAAATGGTGAAGTTATTAAATGTTTAATTAAAGTTCTGGGTATTTTTTGAAAAATCATGAAGTTTTTGGCATTTTATTTTTTAAATGACTGATTCTAAGCATGAACTTTTTCAGCGCAGAACTTGGATTTATTACGACCATCAGAAATCCATACAGAATGATGTAAAAATCTTTTTCATAAAAATGCATTGATTTTTACTCGTTTGAGAAGAAAAATTATATTGTATCATGGCGAAATAAATGGTCTTTCAGATTCTGTATTTTTCAATTCCTACTATTTGCTCACAATCTATATATTTATCTTGGTGGAATTTTCAATTCTTAATAAAATACATTTTAAAGTGCTCAATTGAGCTGAAATTTTGCATACAGGATTACTTTGGATGACAATACCATAATATAATAATAAAAATTAATTAAAACTAATTATTTAAAGAATTACAAATACAATCATATTGGCATCATTTTTGGCGACTTGGCGACCCCTTTGGCTAATTGTGTCAAAACTTGAAAAGGTTTTCACACGTGTTAAAGTATGTTGAACTGAAATTTATATGCACGATTGTTTTGGATGACAATAGGATACTTTAATGATAATTAATAAAAATTAAATTACCACTTAATGTTGTGATTCTGTCCTATGTATATACATATTTATATTAATTGTAACTATTTAATAAAAAGTAGCTAAAATAAAAATTCTTTGTTCATCTTAGAAACTGACTTAAAAAAATTTTTTTTTATATTACTCGTTTGTCTGATTTTGGTAGAAACAATTGGATCGCTGTTTCAAAAAAGTAGAGAGCAACAAAAAATTTCCACCTCCCGGTTCTTGATTCGTTGCCAAGCACAGTGGAACAAAAAGCCCACAAGTATACTAATTTTTTAAAAGCTTGGAATAATACCTTGAATAAATGACTTTTAAAGATAAGAGCATTGTAACCATTTCAGGTTTCATTGTAAAAAACAGGGAGTGCATTATACGCTACACACGTAGATTTTACGGAACTAAAAATTCTTCAACATTTGACAATACAGAATATTTATTATGGCAGATATTATATGAAGGAAAATGTTACTTCAGCATATTCAAAACTGAATGAAACAAATTTACAAAAAACTAATTTGAGAGCATATCAGATTTATTTTAAGAATTACGAAAATATAGCAAATATAGTAAAGCTTCTGTGGCGACATATTACAAAAACAATATTTGCACTACGGAGAAGGATAAATACTACTCAACTTTTGATGTAATGTTTATTGTGTTCTGTATACATTTTTCCTGGCAGCTAGTCAGCCATTGATGTCCAATCTCTATGTATGCATTACTTCTCTTTACCAAAATTCATTTAACCTTAATATAATTGTAAATAAAATCATTTCCTTCATTGGTGACCCGGTGAACACACCATCCGCAAAACTCGCCATCAACGACTGCAGTATAACTGGAAAATCAGGTACATTTATGCTATACTTCAAAACTTCACATTTTAATTTAAAATGGCTACTAACAGTGATGATTCTACCACATTTAATCTCGGTGATACAAATACCTAAATTCATTAATTAGCAGTTAAGCCACCAGCTTTTTGGCAAAATAAGCCTAAATTATGGTTTTTACAGCTGGAAGCACAATTTTCTAACAGCAGTATTTCGAATGACACAACCAAATATAATATCTTTGTTGCTGCTCTAGATGAGAATGTTTTAGATTTTGTAGTGGATATACTATCAAATCCTCGTCATGATGATAAATATGAAACGTTAAAAAATGCTTTGTTAAACAGATTAACCGATACTGAGGAGTCAAGGTTAAAAAAACTGTTGACTGATATGGAGCTTGGCGATCGACGCCCGTCCGATCTTTTACGGCAAATGAAGAGATTAGCAGGGAGTTCTATTTCTAATGAACTTATTAAATCTTTGTGGCTACAAAGGCTTCCACAGCAGACACAAGCTATTTTGTCGATTAGTAAAGATTCATTAATATTGCAGAAATGGCTGACAAAATTTTTGCTGTTTACAGCTCATCCGAAGTATGCTCGGTAGCAAACAATAATTCATCACCAAAATCAAACGACCATAATAAATTAGAGGCGTTGCAAGCAGGCATAGCGGCATTAACAAAAAAATTCGATGCATTTTCTCAAAATTATAGGCAACGTAGTAAATCAAGACAACACAGACGCAATAGACCCAAATCTAATTCATCCCGATATGCATTTTTTTTGGTATAATTTTAAGTTCGGAAATAATGCCAAGAAGTGTGTACAACCATGCTAATTTAAAGGAGAAATTTCGGAATACGAATAGGCCAATCGCTTGATGCGGCTGACGATACTGGCGAAAAAAGTTGCCGCTTATATTTATACGATAAATCAACTAGCAAACAATTTCTTATTGATACGGGAGCTGATGTATCAGTAATTCCTGCAAATAAACAAAGAAATAATACAGTATCAGATTTTACATTATTTGCCGCCAATGTTTCAAAAATTAACACTTTTGGCACTAACATGCTTAAATTGAATCTTGGACTTCGCCGACAATTTACTTGGTCATTTATTATAGCAAATGTTTCAAAAGCTATTACAAGAGCAGATTTTCTCAAAAAATTTGGATTATTAGTTAATTTAAAAAGAAAATTTCTCATTGACCCCTTAACATCCTTGTCTTAATTTGGTAAAATAGTTACAATACCGAATTTTTCTCTAACAACAATAGTTTCTTCCGGATATGATTCTTCAATAGCTAAACTTCTTAGTGAATTCAAGGAAATAACATTTAGTGACGCATCATATTGTAACAAGTGGTCCACCTGTCTCAGCAAAAGTTCGTCGCTTGGCACCTGACAAGCTTAAGTTAGCGAAAAAAGAAATTGGAGTTTATGCTGGAACAAGGGATTTGCCGACCTTCTAATAACCCGTGGGCAAGCCCATTACATCTAGTACGGAAGAAAACAGGAGATTGGAGACCTTGTGGGGATTATCGAGCTTTGAATGGCGTAACACAACCTGATAGATATCCCATTCCTCACCTGCATGACTTTTCTCATAATTTACATGGATGCACTATATTTTCAACTCTCGATTTAGAAAGAGCTTATCAGATACCAGTTGAACCATCTGACATAGAAAAAACTGCCATCTGCACAACTTTCGGTTTGTACGAGTTCACCAGAATGACTTTTGGATTGCGCAATGCAGCTCAAACTTTTATGCGGTTTCTTCATTCCGTACTTCGGGGCTTAGATTTTTGATTCAGCAACATTGATGACATTATCGTTGCATCAAAGGATGAAGCCCAGCATATCAGTCATCTTAAGCAAGTTTTTCAACGTCTTCAGGAGGCTGGCCTTGTTATAAAGGTTGCAAAATGCCAATTCCTACAAACTGAAGTTGATTTCTTAGGCCATCATTTCTGTCAATGGCATTGAGCCATCAAAGAAAAGAATAAAAGTAATCGAAGATTTCAAGCTTCCTGAGACGGTAAAGGAGTTGCGAAGATACTTAGGAATTATCAATTTCTACCATCGGTTTATTCCTAATGCTGCAGAAAATCAAGCCGTTCTAAACAACTAATTGAAGGGAAAGAAATTTCATCGGACAGAAGAGTCAGTTCAAGCATTCGAAGATAGCAAGCGACAACTATGTAAAGTGACAGTGCTCGTTCACCCATCAGAAGATACACACTTTTCCTTAATGTTTGATGCATCTGATAATGGCATTGGTGCCGTCCTACAACAATTAGAGCATGGAATCTGGAAACTTCTTAGTTTCTTTTCGTTACTGATGTCCAGAAACCATACAGCACTTATAACATAGTTACTGGCTGCATATTCTTCTGTAAAATATTTTAACATTTTTTCGAAGGTAGAAATTTCACAATCACCGACCATAAGCCATTAATTTATGCATTTCGCCAGAAACTGGATGAAGTCGCCCCTCGTCAACAAAGACATCTGGAATATATTGCCCAATATACTGTCGATGTTCAGCACGTACCTGGAAAAGACATCATTGCTGATTCACCGTCTCGAATAGACGAATTGCATCTTGAACCAACAATTGATTACGAAGGTATAGCAAAGGCAAAAGAAATGGATGAGGAATTAAAAGAGTTTCTTTCTTCCCATAACTCTTCTCTAAAATTAGAAAAAGTTCTAATATTTGGCTCCAACTTCGACATATTTTGCGACTGCTCTGCAAAGAAGAAGAGACCTTATAACACATGGATCAATAAGTCCCGAGACTAACCCAGAGATGGCGCTCGTAGTAAACCAGTAACCAGGTCTTTCTAGAGTACTAACCTTTGCTTGAAACGTGTCAAAATTTTAAGTCGATCGGACCAGAAACAGCTGAGTTATCGAGGTTGGAGTAAAGTCGTTTTGTAGTTTGTTTAAAAAATGGAAAAAAACGAGTTTAGTGTTCTGATAAAACATTGTTTTTTAATGGGTAAAAACACCGTGCAAGCGAAACAATGGATTGAAAAATGTTACCCGGACTCTTGTCCATCAAAAGCAACGATTTGTCGGTGGTTTGCCGAGCTTAAACGTGGTCGTACCGACACAAATGACGCGGAATGCTCGGGTAGACCTGTGGAAGCCGTTACACCGGAAAATGTGAGTGAAGTGACAAAAATTATAATGAAAGATCGTAAAGTGAAGCTCCGTGAGATTGCTGAGATGACACAGATATCATATGGAAGTGTATTTACTATCCTCCATGAAAAATTGAGCATGAAAAAGGTTTTTTCCAAGTGGGTGCCGCGATTGCTTTCGATGGAACAAAAACAGCAACGAGTCGATGATTCAGAAAGCTGTTTATCGCTATTTACTCGCAACAAAAAAGATTTCTTGCGTCGTTACGTGACCATGGACGAAACATGGATACATCACTACACTCCAGAGTCGAAGCGGCAGTCATCTGAGTGGCGCACAGCTGGCGAAAGCCGTCCGAAGCGTCCGAAAACGCAGCAGTCAGCTGGCAAAGTCATGGCGTCAGTTTTTTGGGATACGCATGGCGTGATTTTCATTGACTACCT